>JARVZY010011617.1:0-183352 GCA_030686995.1 Artemisia argyi | reverse complement strand
TGATTTCATCATAATACAAGATGAGCACATTGGTAATCTTGATGTGATGGAGGATTTAGCCGAACATGATCACATTGATAAAAAAGACCTAGGTTTTATGATCAATGATGATGAATCTCAAGAAACACATGATGAATCTTTTGGGCAATTTGTATATAGCAGTCAGAATATTGAGGATGATCCTTATGATTCAGATATAGAAGTTGAGATGCCTAGAGAAGCACTTGAGATACTTGGGAAAATGTTAGGGTTGGATTATAATGAAACACATGTTGAGGATATAGGTGATCTTGACACAAGGAATGATGAAGTAAATAACATAAGCTCACTAAGTACCCCACAAGTCCTACCATCATTTGAGGCACACACACCGCCTGTGACTTACCTGAAAGAAGTAGAAGAGAATATAGGAACCCCAATTGAGGTAGAACACTTGGATCAAGCACAACTAGAGAATGTAGGTTTTAACACTTATAGTGATGACCTTTCTTTTAGTTCTAAGGAAGTTAATAGTTTTGATGAACCGGAGCCTCAACCAAAACCATTACCTAATCTTCCATCGTTAGATGTGAATTTAGGAATTAAAATAGGTTCCGATCTACCCATCAAACCACATAGTCCTGGTAATCTTAGGATAAAGGTAGTGGACTCTAAGCCTTGTAGAGAGGAAGCCAATATAGGAGTGGAAAATGTCCTTACATGCTTACATCACCCATTTATGATTGATCACAAGAAACATTATGCGTTTAACTCGGGTTTATTAGGTCAAGATGGATCCCTAACTAGTAGTCTCTTGAAGTTGATAAAAAATGATCCCTTTCTAGGAGAAAATCTTAATCCACCCATTGAACCGATTGAATTTGGTAAGGTTATAGGAGCACACCCCTTTGAGCATATAATTCATCCACCACACTTTCCTCACGAGGCATATTTCCACCTTAAGGGTGTGTATCGCTACTTCCACCCGCACTTAATCCTAAGTGTAGGGAATACCTCCCCTATTTCCGTTAAATAAGGGTAGAGTCAAGCTCGTGACTCAAACAAAAACAAGCGCTTCTTGGGAGGTAACCCAAGCACGTTTTATTTGTTTGATTGTTTGTTTTATTTTATTTGTTTCCGTATGCATGCTTTATTTTTATTGTTGGTAAATCATGTTTCAAACTAAAATTGTGAAAATGCTTTATTTTGTTTTTAACTTCGTCTTAACTTCATATAAAGGTATTTTGCAAAAGCTAAGTGTAAGGGGAAACACCAAATTTGTTTATAAGAACGAAATTGATCATGATTCGCCACAATATTAGATGAACATATATATTAGTATTTGTTAGAGTCAAATGATTATATCAAGTGATAATGATGTTTTGCAGGATTTTCCAGGAAGTAGGACATAATTTTTTCCAGAAACTTAACGTAAAGATTTCTGCAGGTCACTTCTGATGGTGTCAGGAATAAACACTTGACGGCGTCAAGCGTAAAATTATGGAAATTGTGCGAGTTTTGTTTTTCTAACGGAGTCTTAAAGTTTTTGTTAATTCTTTAGTTTTATAAACTCCAGGAAATCTGTAAACATTCATTCCACAAGCATTATATCTTACATTGTTTTCTAGGACTTGTTAGTATATATAATTTGCCGCCGATTTTACGCGAGGTTGCCTTGTTTGTTTTCTCAGGTTTAACAGGTTATATATGACAAGAATATGATTTATTTCTTGAAGGGAAGCTTTGAATGTTCATTTTCTTGGAGGAAGATCTAACCTTGTTGACACACTATCCACACCGAACGAATCAGGGGAGTATTTGATTTCATTCTTTTACCTATTTTACTTTTACATCCTTTAATTGAACATTGGGGACAATGTTTCTCCTAAGTGTAAGGGGAGGGTAAATGATGATACCTTATAGGATACTATTGCACTTGAGTTTGTTTGTTTGATGGTAGGTGTGTAATAAAACTAAGAGAAATACTTGTTAGTGTAATTTTAGCGCCAAATTTAAATTTTTTTACAACATTTAGGAGTGAAACTTTAGCTTTAGCAAGCGTCTCATGGATAGGAGTTGTATGACTAGCACAAAACCGTACTATTCAAAAAAAATTTCCACCCAAATATGTGAGGTTCGCCTTTAGATTTGATAGGAAAAGCATTCATTATTAGTGCTTATGAGTGTACCAGTAGCATTTAGATTCTAGAACTTGCGTTAGTGATGCATCCCGAGACCGCTAGTGAGACTACATTCGTGTGGTAGGATTTACTACATGATAAGAGGCATTAGGATCACCCTTGTGTTTAAACCCGTATCATAATTACTTGACCATTTAAGTCATATTACTTTGCTAGTAAAGTCAATTAATTTTTCCTACACCTTAGCGTTGTACTCATTTTTAGTACACGAAACCCCTAGTACACCCCTCCGAGCCTATCTTTTCGTTTCTAACTTTAAGCATCTTACTTAAAGGAAAAATTTGTTACAACCCACCCAAATTTGCAACCAAATCGCCTTAGCCTTCCGTGTATGCACTCATCTTTAGTGCATTATTGTTATATGTTTAAACCCTTAGTTAATTATCTAATTGATTACATGGTTGCTAAGTCGAGTCATATCTTGTACATATTGTTTTGGGACGATTGGGACTCATGGGTTAAGTACTTGTGTTATGGATTAATGGGGAAGAACATCATATATTACCCCCATATGTGCGTTAATCTTAAAAAGTACTCCAAGTGTTTTGATTATCTTGATTCGAGTCATCAGAATAGTTTATTGTAAAATATGTAAAAATTCAAGTGTTAGGGGAATGTACATTCCCTATGATGTATTATTTTGGATGGTAGGGTAAAAGTGTATGCAAAAAAAAATAAATAAATAAAAAAATAAAAAAAATAAAAAAAATCGGAAAAAATAAAGAAAAGGAAAAAAAAATAGAAAAAGAAAAGAGAAAAACATACGGACTACCATCCCATTTCATTCTATGTTTGTTTTAAGTTTTTGTTATTTTTGATTTATTAGCTTAAGTTGAGTCTAGTCTTGGCTTAGCAACTCCATATTGTACATGTAATTAACCAAGATGATTAACTCGCCACCAGTAAATATTGCCTTTATCCAACAAAACCATGTATTCCATATCCCTACACCCAACGTTATAACCCTTTGAAAGACCTCTTTGATAGTTTATCCTAGGTGCTTACGCCAAGTGGTGGAGGTTTGATCCTTTCCCAAGCCTATGGTAATCTATTTGCTATGACAGGTAGTGAGAGATGTTTTCCATTTCCTTATTGTGATATATACGTTATTACACCCGAGAGATGCGAGTATCTAAACACTATTTGTGAGGTGCTAGTGTATGACCTCTGTGCTTGTCTTTGGTTTTTAGTGGAACAATTATTTGTTGTAATTACTTTTATATTAGTGTTAAATGACTCCTAACTTGTATTTTGATTAGAATAAAAGAGCATTTGCTTGAGGACAAGCAAATCTCAAGTGTAAGGGTATTTGATGAGGAGAAAAATGAACCACTTTTAAGGGGTGATTTAAGCCCGGATTCGTGATTATTTGATCAAATATTGCCCTAAATCGTTCCTTTTGTCATTTTAGGTACTTTTGGAGAGAAATCTGGGAATCATTTTGGACGTTTTTGGAGCATAAAAGTGAAGAAAACGGCAAAGTCTCAATTTTCCTTGCTGGGAACTGATTGGCTCCAAACGGTCAACCTAAACTGACCAGGTGATGGTCAACCAGGTCAAACGTCTAAAACCAATGCTCCGCGGAATATAGTGGTTTCCCCGGGTCGTATGTCCCGACGAGGTGTGAATTGTAAACAAACGGTTATTTGATCGGGTGAAATTGGACAGGAAAGGGTTTTGATGATATTTATAATCTTACGAAAAGTAATTTTACACTAGTAAGCAACAATAAAGCATATAAAACAATAATGGAAAGCACAAATAACATAAAACTCAATCTAAACTTAAAACGGGCCTAAAACTAAATGATTAAAGTAAAGATAATAATAACACTAGTACCAAGTAAATAATATAAAGTTAACGATAAAAGATAACAACTCAAAATACCGACTATTTTTTTTTGATTTTTAGTTAAAAGTAACTAACGCAACCTAATAGTGAGCTAAGGGAAAGGCAAGACTAATATTAAACTAGGGAAATATCTAACGAATCCGATCTAAAAATTAATAACCAACTTTCAATTTTACCACAACAATCTAACCACGGATTTCTAAACTACATAAATTAAAACTACTCTAACATGGCAAAAACATAAACAATAGCAACAACAATAAGTAAGCTAGACATAATAGCGATATAAACATACTAAAAATAAAGAGATAAAAGGGTTAGAGATAACCAAATGAGATGAAAAATATAAAGACGGCGAGTTGAGACCCATCACATATGTCCCAAACACCCGTTTAATGGCTCCATCGATTAAACCCAAACGTTTCCATGCTAACTCCTTATAGAGAAATACTAATAAGACTTGACTACTATTTTGAAAGTAATAGACATTTAGTAAAAACTAATTTGGTGAAAAATTACTGGTTCATACGAGAATTTTAGATCAAATAATAACTCAAAACATTTACTAATCATTGACTTCTAATTAATATTACTTGAACAACACAAAAGTGAAATGTTGCAAAGTAAATGTCACGTGATACATCCAAGAAGAAAACGAATTGACATTAAATAAAAGGATGACAAAAATAGGAAGCATAATTAATTAAGATGGTGGCTTTTTTTTTTGTGATGAACCGACCCCCTGGAAGATGATGTCGGCTCCCACTTTTTTTTTTTTTTTTTTTTTTTATAAAGATATTAAAAACGAAATTTTATAAAAAAGTTGCAAGACATTTTTTTAGATTTTTAGATGAAGATTGGAGATTAAGATGGTAAAAAAAAAGATTAACTAAAACATTAATGTAAAAACTTGAAATTAAAGAGAGATATGAGAAAACAATAGATGATTAATACCTTAAATTACCAAAGTTTCATACAAACATTAACTAATTAACATGAATTTAAACTAATCTAATAATACCCAAACAAAGAAAATAACTTACAATGCCAAGAGAAAGAAAAAAATATCAGATCCGGTTCTATCCTCTTTTTTCTTCCCTTTTGCGTTAATCTCACGCACCCTTATATCTTTTTCATTTCTCTTTTTGGCTGGGATTGGGCTTTTTCTCGCTGGGCTACTACTACAACTCTTCACTAGTGGGCCTGCTAATAACTTTGGGCTGTAACTGTTGCAACTGAGCTAGTAAACTTCTTTTTTTTTTTTTTTTTTTTTTTTTTTGTTGACATTCATTCCTTTTTCTTTTATACTCGTTTTCCTTATATCCGATTTTACTGAATAATGATCTTTGTTCAAGCTCCGTTTGGTCTTTTATAACACCGTCTTTTGTAATATAAATTACCGACAGACTTTTTTTTTTTTTTTTTTTTTTTTTTTTTTGTTTTTTTTTTCTTTCCAATGGTGTGCTCGGGACCAATTCTGTTAATTTTTGAAAGTTCGGGGACTGAAACTGCCAATTATGCAAACTTTGTTCGTTTTTCATCTATTTTTAAACATTTTGCATCTAAAACATATAAAACATAATTTTGAAATATTTTCAGTATTTTGATGCATTTCTGAGTATTTTTGTATGTTTTGCAGTTCAGATTTGACCAAAAATGATGAGTGTTTGAGCACTCATCAATCCCCCACACTAAACTATTGCTAGTCCCTAGCAATACTGTTTTGAAAACTTGATGGATTTGAAAAACTCTTTACCAAAAGCCATCACTTCTGGAGTAGCCAGGTGTGAGAACTGTGGTACACCTGATAACCGTGTGATTTTGAGCAAACCACCAGCTGTCAACGGATTTGATTAGTCTTTACCAGAAGCCGTTTGCTTCTGGACTAGCCAACTCTTGATGGAATAGTCAACATCTTGGTGAGCTGATTACCAATTATGGATTTTCCACGGCCTTTACCACAAGCCATAATCTTGCGGGCTAGCCAACTCATTTGTTTTCGGGGAGTTGATGAACCATACAATTTTGGGCAAATTGCAAGCCGTAAACGGATTTGAGATGTCTTTACCAAGAGCCGTTTGCTCCTGGACTAGCCAATCCCTTTTGTCGGTTAGACAAGGCGGACTGATTACCACAAAAATTTTGAAGCACCAGTGAAAAAATTTTAAAATTTTTGAATTTTGGCTAAAAACGGGGGTATTATATAGTAAAATGTGATAAAATTCGCTAGAATAGCGAATACCCCCCACACTTAGCATGAATATTGTCCTCAATATTCAAAATCCCGGGTATTATGCCGACATTTTGAACGTAAAAGGGCAACATTACAAGCTAAGCATGGAAAAACACCATTTTGTATTTTCACTTCTTTTGTAACCATAGCATGGGGGACTCCCCCACACTTAGGGTGAAAACCCTATAAGTGTGCTACTGTTTTTGTTTACCGAGTCGCTAGCTTGACTCGACCCCTAATTCATTTGTCATTGGGGAATGTGGAAGAAGTGATCTCAATCGGACTTTCATTCAAGATGTTTGGACAAACATATGAAGCACGGGAAAGTTCCACACCGATGAGATAAGTGTCCGGCTCAAGATAATGATACATGAAAATGCCGGGATCAAATATGGTATCTTCATTCCCGAAGGAGTGAAGAAGAGAAGAAGTCACCCTATAGGTGAAGAAAAGGAAGAAAATCATGATAAAAAGCATGATTTGATCTTCTTCCTCGAGAGGAGGCTCAATAGCCTGAGTTTGGATTTCAAAGGGTAAGCTCGTAAACAACCCGGGAGGGTGGGTGGGAATTTGCAAATCCTCAAGATTAAGTGCATCTCCCCCCGGGCTATCAAACTCCGGAGGAGTCATGATATGATGAGTGAGTTCACCGGAGAACCCCTCATGAAGAGAATTATTCACAAGATGTGAATTTGTGAACTCATGTTCCATTGTGGACTCATCACAATCCTCGTCAAAGATTGGATTGTTAGAAATCATAGTGAATTCAGATTCGAATTCAAATAGAGGATTGGTGAGAGTCGTATTGAATGTTTCGGGAACAAAGAGATTAACATTCTCTATTGGATTGCTGGGATCAGAAGTGAGTGACGGATCATGATATAGGAGACTTTCAATTTCTCCCAGATCGGCTTGGAAATCAAGGAGACCATCATCATTTTCCAATGAAAGTGGATCGATGTGAGCAAGTTCATCAGCGAAATCCTCAAGAAGAGGATCAACATCAGAATGAGGCAGTGGTGCCTCGATATACTCAATGTCTCCATGAGATGTACAATTATCATTAAAATTTGAGAAAGTCTCAAAATGATCGTTTGAACACTCAAGAGGTGAAGGAATATCACACATGTGCTCAAGAGTTCCCTGTGACTCTCCTGGGATTGGGACAAGGATCTCAACACTAGACGTTATGAATTCGTCCGATTCCTTATCAGGGACAGTGTCAAGATGCTCGTCCCCCATGATCAAAGAGTGAGTGGGAACCTCGGGTGTGATAGCAGTTGTTTGAGATGGAATCTCAACTGCTAGGGTATCAACTGATGAACTTGAAGTTTTATAAAATTCAAGGATGTCAAGTGTATCCTCATCATCACTGTCATCAGGAATGAAACGGAACAAAGAGCTAGATTTGGCTGCTTTTTCTCTTGCAATGGATTCCCTCACAGATTTTTCATATGCATATTGGGAATTTATTCTAGCAGCCTGCTCTTCAGCAAGCAATTCTTCCATGGATTTTTGATAAGTATGTCTTTGGGCAAAGTCGTCAACTAAACCCTTAAGCTCATCAACGATTTTCATCAGATTTTGCATTTCTGGAAGAAGTGCTTGATTCATATCGTACTGTGGAGGTTGGTCATAATAGGGTGTGTCAAAATTGTCACAAGGGTATGGATTCCCCGTTTGACAATCTGAACTGAAGTGTGGACCTCCACAGAAATCACAACAGTAAAACTGTTGAGGCTGTGGGTTGTACGTGCTAGAGTCATAACCGTTATCAGGAAACTGCTCATAGACAAGCGTGTTTCCTGATTGACAATCAGAACTGTAGTGTGAACCACCACAGTACTCACAACAGTAAAACTGCTGAGACTGATGGTGTGGTAACTGATGGAATGAATCAGTCGTGTCATGGTAGGAATATGGATTCTGGTTATAGACAGACCCGTTTCCCGACTCTACCATGCCACAGCTGGGGCAATTGCCACCATTATAAGGATTACCACACCAATGGCAAACCAGAAAGTGTGGATGAGACATAGAAAGAATCAAATGTGTATAGAGGGTGAGGAAATGAGAATCAAAAGGGTGAGAGGGTAAAGGAGAATGTTTTTGGATTTTTGGATAAACATTTTATACAAATAGAAGAGAATGTTTTTGTGTTTTTTGTGTTCGTTGAAAACTGAGTTTAAAAAGTTTTCATGAACGGTTTTGTTTTGAAAATTGGAAAATATGAACAAAGGATGGATAAATGTACAATGGAATGAATTCCAAAGACACTAATCAGAAAAACCGTTTAGATATGCACACAACCTCCCCGGCAGCGGCGCCAAATTTTGATTGGCTCCAAACGGTCAACCTAAACTGACCAGGTGATGGTCAACCAGGTCAAACGTCTAAAACCAATGCTCCGCGGAATATAGTGGTTTCCCCGGGTCGTATGTCCCGACGAGGTGTGAATTGTAAACAAACGGTTATTTGATCGGGTGAAATTGGACAGGAAAGGGTTTTGATGATATTTATAATCTTACGAAAAGTAATTTTACACTAGTAAGCAACAATAAAGCATATAAAACAATAATGGAAAGCACAAATAACATAAAACTCAATCTAAACTTAAAACGGGCCTAAAACTAAATGATTAAAGTAAAGATAATAATAACACTAGTACCAAGTAAATAATATAAAGTTAACGATAAAAGATAACAACTCAAAATACCGACTATTTTTTTTTGATTTTTAGTTAAAAGTAACTAACGCAACCTAATAGTGAGCTAAGGGAAAGGCAAGACTAATATTAAACTAGGGAAATATCTAACGAATCCGATCTAAAAATTAATAACCAACTTTCAATTTTACCACAACAATCTAACCACGGATTTCTAAACTACATAAATTAAAACTACTCTAACATGGCAAAAACATAAACAATAGCAACAACAATAAGTAAGCTAGACATAATAGCGATATAAACATACTAAAAATAAAGAGATAAAAGGGTTAGAGATAACCAAATGAGATGAAAAATATAAAGACGGCGAGTTGAGACCCATCACATATGTCCCAAACACCCGTTTAATGGCTCCATCGATTAAACCCAATCGTTTCCATGCTAACTCCTTATAGAGAAATACTAATAAGACTTGACTACTATTTTGAAAGTAATAGACATTTAGTAAAAACTAATTTGGTGAAAAATTACTGGTTCATACGAGAATTTTAGATCAAATAATAACTCAAAACATTTACTAATCATTGACTTCTAATTAATATTACTTGAACAACACAAAAGTGAAATGTTGCAAAGTAAATGTCACGTGATACATCCAAGAAGAAAACGAATTGACATTAAATAAAAGGATGACAAAAATAGGAAGCATAATTAATTAAGATGGTGGCTTTTTTTTTTGTGATGAACCGACCCCCTGGAAGATGATGTCGGCTCCCACTTTTTTTTTTTTTTTTTTTTATAAAGATATTAAAAACGAAATTTTATAAAAAAGTTGCAAGACATTTTTTTAGATTTTTAGATGAAGATTGGAGATTAAGATGGTAAAAAAAAAAGATTAACTAAAACATTAATGTAAAAACTTGAAATTAAAGAGAGATATGAGAAAACAATAGATGATTAATACCTTAAATTACCAAAGTTTCATACAAACATTAACTAATTAACATGAATTTAAACTAATCTAATAATACCCAAACAAAGAAAATAACTTACAATGCCAAGAGAAAGAAAAAAATATCAGATCCGGTTCTATCCTCTTTTTTCTTCCCTTTTGCGTTAATCTCACGCACCCTTATATCTTTTTCATTTCTCTTTTTGGCTGGGATTGGGCTTTTTCTCGCTGGGCTACTACTACAACTCTTCACTAGTGGGCCTGCTAATAACTTTGGGCTGTAACTGTCGCAACTGAGCTAGTAAACTTCTTCTTTTTTTTTTTTTTTTGTTGACATTCATTCCTTTTTCTTTTATACTCGTTTTCCTTATATCCGATTTTACTGAATAATGATCTTTGTTCAAGCTCCGTTTGGTCTTTTATAACACCGTCTTTTGTAATATAAATTACCGACAGACTTTTTTTTATTTTTTTATTTTTTTATTTTTTTTTTTGTTTTTGTTTTTTTTTTCTTTCCAATGGTGTGCTCGGGACCAATTCTGTTAATTTTTGAAAGTTCGGGGACTGAAACTGCCAATTATGCAAACTTTGTTCGTTTTTCATCTATTTTTAAACATTTTGCATCTAAAACATATAAAACATAATTTTGAAATATTTTCAGTATTTTGATGCATTTCTGAGTATTTTTGTATGTTTTGCAGTTCAGATTTGACCAAAAATGATGAGTGTTTGAGCACTCATCAATCCCCCACACTAAACTATTGCTAGTCCCTAGCAATACTGTTTTGAAAACTTGATGGATTTGAAAAACTCTTTACCAAAAGCCATCACTTCTGGAGTAGCCAGGTGTGAGAACTGTGGTACACCTGATAACCGTGTGATTTTGAGCAAACCACCAGCTGTCAACGGATTTGATTAGTCTTTACCAGAAGCCGTTTGCTTCTGGACTAGCCAACTCTTGATGGAATAGTCAACATCTTGGTGAGCTGATTACCAATTATGGATTTTCCACGGCCTTTACAACAAGCCATAATCTTGCGGGCTAGCCAACTCATTTGTTTTCGGGGAGTTGATGAACCATACAATTTTGGGCAAATTGCAAGCCGTAAACGGATTTGAGATGTCTTTACCAAGAGCCGTTTGCTCCTGGACTAGCCAATCCCTTTTGTCGGTTAGACAAGGCGGACTGATTACCACAAAAATTTTGAAGCACCAGTGAAAAAATTTTAAAATTTTTGAATTTTGGCTAAAAACGGGGGTATTATATAGTAAAATGTGATAAAATTCGCTAGAATAGCGAATACCCCCCACACTTAGCATGAATATTGTCCTCAATATTCAAAATCCCGGGTATTATGCCGACATTTTGAACGTAAAAGGGCAACATTACAAGCTAAGCATGGAAAAACACCATTTTGTATTTTCACTTCTTTTGTAACCATAGCATGGAGGACTCCCCCACACTTAGGGTGAAAACCCTATAAGTGTGCTACTGTTTTTGTTTACCGAGTCGCTAGCTTGACTCGACCCCTAATTCATTTGTCATTGGGGAATGTGGAAGAAGTGATCTCAATCGGACTTTCATTCAAGATGTTTGGACAAACATATGAAGCACGGGAAAGTTCCACATCGATGAGATAAGTGTCCGGCTCAAGATAATGATACATGAAAATGCCGGGATCAAATATGGTATCTTTATTCCCGAAGGAGTGAAGAAGAGAAGAAGTCACCCTATAGGTGAAGAAAAGGAAGAAAATCATGATAAAAAGCATGATTTGATCTTCTTCCTCGAGAGGAGGCTCAATAGCCTGAGTTTGGATTTCAAAGGGTAAGCTCGTAAACAACCCGGGAGGGTGGGTGGGAATTTGCAAATCCTCAAGATTAAGTGCATCTCCCCCCGGGCTATCAAACTCCGGAGGAGTCATGATATGATGAGTGAGTTCACCGGAGAACCCCTCATGAAGAGAATTATTCACAAGATGTGAATTTGTGAACTCATGTTCCATTGTGGACTCATCACAATCCTCGTCAAAGATTGGATTGTTAGAAATCATAGTGAATTCAGATTCGAATTCAAATAGAGGATTGGTGAGAGTCGTATTGAATGTTTCGGGAACAAAGAGATTAACATTCTCTATTGGATTGCTGGGATCAGAAGTGAGTGACGGATCATGATATAGGAGACTTTCAATTTCTCCCAGATCGGCTTGGAAATCAAGGAGACCATCATCATTTTCCAATGAAAGTGGATCGATGTGAGCAAGTTCATCAGCGAAATCCTCAAGAAGAGGATCAACATCAGAATGAGGCAGTGGTGCCTCGATATACTCAATGTCTCCATGAGATGTACAATCATCATTAAAATTTGAGAAAGTCTCAAAATGATCGTTTGAACACTCAAGAGGTGAAGGAATATCACACATGTGCTCAAGAGTTCCCTGTGACTCTCCTGGGATTGGGACAAGGATCTCAACACTAGACGTTATGAATTCGTCCGATTCCTTATCAGGGACAGTGTCAAGATGCTCGTCCCCCATGATCAAAGAGTGAGTGGGAACCTCGGGTGTGATAGCAGTTGTTTGAGATGGAATCTCAACTGCTAGGGTATCAACTGATGAACTTGAAGTTTTATAAAATTCAAGGATGTCAAGTGTATCCTCATCATCACTGTCATCAGGAATGAAACGGAACAAAGAGCTAGATTTGGCTGCTTTTTCTCTTGCAATGGATTCCCTCACAGATTTTTCATATGCATATTGGGAATTTATTCTAGCAGCCTGCTCTTCAGCAAGCAATTCTTCCATGGATTTTTGATAAGTATGTCTTTGGGCAAAGTCGTCAACTAAACCCTTAAGCTCATCAACGATTTTCATCAGATTTTGCATTTCTGGAAGAAGTGCTTGATTCATATCGTACTGTGGAGGTTGGTCATAATAGGGTGTGTCAAAATTGTCACAAGGGTATGGATTCCCCGTTTGACAATCTGAACTGAAGTGTGGACCTCCACAGAAATCACAACAGTAAAACTGTTGAGGCTGTGGGTTGTACGTGCTAGAGTCATAACCGTTATCAGGAAACTGCTCATAGACAAGCGTGTTTCCTGATTGACAATCAGAACTGTAGTGTGAACCACCACAGTACTCACAACAGTAAAACTGCTGAGACTGATGGTGTGGTAACTGATGGAATGAATCAGTCGTGTCATGGTAGGAATATGGATTCTGGTTATAGACAGACCCGTTTCCCGACTCTACCATGCCACAGCTGGGGCAATTGCCACCATTATAAGGATTACCACACCAATGGCAAACCAGAAAGTGTGGATGAGACATAGAAAGAATCAAATGTGTATAGAGGGTGAGGAAATGAGAATCAAAAGGGTGAGAGGGTAAAGGAGAATGTTTTTGGATTTTTGGATAAACATTTTATACAAATAGAAGAGAATGTTTTTGTGTTTTTTGTGTTCGTTGAAAACTGAGTTTAAAAAGTTTTCATGAACGGTTTTGTTTTGAAAATTGGAAAATATGAACAAAGGATGGATAAATGTACAATGGAATGAATTCCAAAGACACTAATCAGAAAAACCGTTTAGATATGCACACAACCTCCCCGGCAGCGGCGCCAAATTTTGATTGGCTCCAAACGGTCAACCTAAACTGACCAGGTGATGGTCAACCAGGTCAAACGTCTAAAACCAATGCTCCGCGGAATATAGTGGTTTCCCCGGGTCGTATGTCCCGACGAGGTGTGAATTGTAAACAAACGGTTATTTGATCGGGTGAAATTGGACAGGAAAGGGTTTTGATGATATTTATAATCTTACGAAAAGTAATTTTACACTAGTAAGCAACAATAAAGCATATAAAACAATAATGGAAAGCACAAATAACATAAAACTCAATCTAAACTTAAAACGGGCCTAAAACTAAATGATTAAAGTAAAGATAATAATAACACTAGTACCAAGTAAATAATATAAAGTTAACGATAAAAGATAACAACTCAAAATACCGACTATTTTTTTTTTGATTTTTAGTTAAAAGTAACTAACGCAACCTAATAGTGAGCTAAGGGAAAGGCAAGACTAATATTAAACTAGGGAAATATCTAACGAATCCGATCTAAAAATTAATAACCAACTTTCAATTTTACCACAACAATCTAACCACGGATTTCTAAACTACATAAATTAAAACTACTCTAACATGGCAAAAACATAAACAATAGCAACAACAATAAGTAAGCTAGACATAATAGCGATATAAACATACTAAAAATAAAGAGATAAAAGGGTTAGAGATAACCAAATGAGATGAAAAATATAAAGACGGCGAGTTGAGACCCATCACATATGTCCCAAACACCCGTTTAATGGCTCCATCGATTAAACCCAAACGTTTCCATGCTAACTCCTTATAGAGAAATACTAATAAGACTTGACTACTATTTTGAAAGTAATAGACATTTAGTAAAAACTAATTTGGTGAAAAATTACTGGTTCATACGAGAATTTTAGATCAAATAATAACTCAAAACATTTACTAATCATTGACTTCTAATTAATATTACTTGAACAACACAAAAGTGAAATGTTGCAAAGTAAATGTCACGTGATACATCCAAGAAGAAAACGAATTGACATTAAATAAAAGGATGACAAAAATAGGAAGCATAATTAATTAAGATGGTGGCTTTTTTTTTTTGTGATGAACCGACCCCCTGGAAGATGATGTCGGCTCCCACTTTTTTTTTTTTTTTTTTTTTTTTTTTTTTTTTTTTTATAAAGATATTAAAAAAGAAATTTTATAAAAAAGTTGCAAGACATTTTTTTAGATTTTTAGATGAAGATTGGAGATTAAGATGGTAAAAAAAAAAAAGATTAACTAAAACATTAATGTAAAAACTTGAAATTAAAGAGAGATATGAGAAAACAATAGATGATTAATACCTTAAATTACCAAAGTTTCATACAAACATTAACTAATTAACATGAATTTAAACTAATCTAATAATACCCAAACAAAGAAAATAACTTACAATGCCAAGAGAAAGAAAAAAATATCAGATCCGGTTCTATCCTCTTTTTTCTTCCCTTTTGCGTTAATCTCACGCACCCTTATATCTTTTTCATTTCTCTTTTTGGCTGGGATTGGGCTTTTTCTCGCTGGGCTACTACTACAACTCTTCACTAGTGGGCCTGCTAATAACTTTGGGCTGTAACTGTTGCAACTGAGCTAGTAAACTTCTTCTTTTTTTTTTTTTTTTTTTTTGTTGACATTCATTCCTTTTTCTTTTATACTCGTTTTCCTTATATCCGATTTTACTGAATAATGATCTTTGTTCAAGCTCCGTTTGGTCTTTTATAACACCGTCTTTTGTAATATAAATTACCGACAGACTTTTTTTTTTTTTTTTTTTTTTTCTTTTTTTTTTTTTTTTTTGTTTTTGTTTTTTTTTTTCTTTCCAATGGTGTGCTCGGGACCAATTCTGTTAATTTTTGAAAGTTCGGGGACTGAAACTGCCAATTATGCAAACTTTGTTCGTTTTTCATCTATTTTTAAACATTTTGCATCTAAAACATATAAAACATAATTTTGAAATATTTTCAGTATTTTGATGCATTTCTGAGTATTTTTGTATGTTTTGCAGTTCAGATTTGACCAAAAATGATGAGTGTTTGAGCACTCATCAGGAACAGTACCTGACGGCGTCAAGAGTCTCCAAGTGACGGCATCAAGAGTTACAAAAGAGGTGGAAGTGGAAGATACACGTGAGTCCAGAGTGTTTTCTAGCATAGGAGATGACGACGTCACCTAGGCCGTCATGGTCCATTTGTTAGTGACGGCCCAGAAGAAATTCCTACATGACGGCGTCAAAATCAGATCTAGGCAATACGATTTTTATTAAGACGGCGAGTTGACGGCGTCACAAATTCCTTCTTGACGCCGTCACCCTGTAGAATCTATATATAGTTTTCCAAATTTCATTCATTAGTGTGCAACTTTGAGGGAAAAACCCTAGGTCGAATTTTCCAGCTTTTTCAAGGGTTTCAACCCTTTGAATCTTTCATTTTCTATTAAAGATAAGTACTCTTTCAATTCATTCAATATGTCTATGTGTTGTTTGAATATATCTTATGCTTGTCATCAATTTAGCATGCTCGGCTAGATTTCTTTTGTGTTTGCTTAGATGTAGTGAAACCTAGATGTTAATTATGGGTTGATTGTTTGTTTATAGTTGTTACGGATGATTGTATTCGATGTTAGGCTTAAGAAAACTGGCAGACTTCCATTGGTAACTTGCTTGAACGTCTTAAGAAACTTGATCGGAGGTGTACTATGATTTTTGGTTGTATTTAATGCGTAGGAGAATTCTAATGATCCCATGTTAGGAGCTTCTAATGGCTCGACATAGGAGTGAAGTAGGATCCTATAGAGTTAGGGAATATTGTACATGGCCCTACGACTAGCATTAAGGAATATGGTCTGTCATCCATGCAATTGTAACAAGCTATCAACCTGTAAAAGATATCTAGGGAGTAATGAAACCTAAGTAAACACAACTTTCCCCATCATTGTTTACACCACTAGTATAATTAGTTTCATTTTCATTTTTGTTATTTTATTTTTATTGCATCTTTAGTTATTTGGGTTAGTTGGTTAGCAACTAATTCCGCCCATTCCTTCAAAACCCAAGATTTTAATTGCTTTTATAAAATATAAAAGTACAAAAAGAATCATCCCTCACCTCTAGACCTAGTTTTTAGGCTTTCTAATCCTAGTGACACTATTCCTGAGTTAAACGATCAATCCCCGCGTACTTGTCACTATAATATACTACAACGATCAGGTACACTGCCTGGTGGGGGTTGTAAGCTTTTCGAGATCCATCGAGAGGTAAAGCCTGGTGCGATTCCCACGTATCAATGGTAGAGGTTTTACTATTTAATCCTATGTTTTTCCTAATATTTCTGGGTTCTAATCCTAAGGAATTTTCTAAGCTAAATTCTATCTTATAGGGATGTCTTCGTAATATTTTTTATCTATTGGGGTAGGGATTTTGGTTTCTAACCTATAAAACCTTAAAGATTTCTAGTCCTATATTTTCTAATTACTCAATGGTTTCTTAAATAGCATATCTTAGTAATCTAAGTATTCTATACTCAAGCCTATATTTTCTAGGGATATCCTAATGTTATTTCTAACTCAAGTATGAGAATCCTAAATATGGTTTGGGTTTTACTAAGGGGATGGGGAAAACTAACTTGGAAAAATTATAGTAATCTAAGGAAATGAAGAGGAAAAAGGATAGGAATATCCTTGTATATGACTTATCATATATTTGCATATAGGATAGTTAGGGGTAGAATCTCTAACTAGGAAGGAAATAGCTTAAGAAAGCTTAAGGAAATAGTGAGGGTTTAGAGATCAGAGGAGAAAGAATTCAGATCTCTATGGTGTAGAATAAGAATTCTCACCATTGATAAGGGAAAGTGTTTGAAAGTGATTGGGTTTTAGGGAAGGAGGAAGTATGAGGGGAGTTTAAAACAGTTTAGAGATTCTATATATCTAAGACATCGGGGTAGTTTTCTTAAATTCCTAAGGGTAAGGGTTAAGGGTAGGTTATAACAAGTACCTAACTTGTTATGTTCTATGGGTTATATCTAGTTTTCCTAAGGGGTTACTATTGGGTTAGTGGTGACCTAAGGTAATGTGGGAGAGGTATTTTCCTAAGTGGTTTATCTAATTTATCCTAATTTAGGGTTACTAGTTAGTTTCTAAACCTAACTAATTTTATTGATTTCCTATCTTACATATCCTATAGGCACTAACTATTCTAGGGTCTAAAAGGCATATTACCTAGGGGTTTCTAAGGTTTTCCTAATTCCAAGAGTTTGTGTTTTATAGGTTTGATTGAAAATTTTCCTCATCATTATCTATTATCTTTTCTAAAGTTCAAATCCTAAAGCGGGCAAAGGCTATTTTATGGTGGTGTTTCATTTGTTTTTTTCTGTATTTTAGCTACTTTAAAACGCTTTTCTTGTAAAGTGTTTCTTAAACTACTATATTCAGGTTGATTATCTAAGTTATTATTATTATAACATTTTTCTATCTTCTCAAGAAGGTCAAGGAAAATCTCATCTAAGTTATTTAAAATTTCCTCTAATTGATTTTCCTCATTTTCTAAAGTTGTCCTAGAGGGGTTTTCTCCAATTTCATCTTTCCATGATGAAATGGGAGGGTTTACTAAGTAAGGGGTAGGTCATAAGGTGTAGGGTTGCCTAAGCTCATATCTAGGGGTACAGGTAGGGATAGGGTTTTTAGGTATATATGGTTCTCTAGAGAGAAAGAAACCATGGAGTTCTAATCTAGATGTGGGGAAAGGTGGGTGTATAAAAGGGTTTAGGGGAGGTATAGGTGATGTCTTAGTATAGAAATATCTTATGTGTTTTAAATGAGGGTTATCTAAGGAAGGGGTATATCCTAAGGGTGAAGGTATATCTAAACTATTCCTAGAGTCTTCTAAGTTATTGGGGATATAGGGTTTAGGGGAATAATCTAGTACATTCGGAAAGGGAAGATCATTTTCCGGATGTAAGCTAGATGAGATAGAGGTAGGGTAGTGCGGAGTAGACATAACTATATAATAATAAAAATACTGTAAATCATTTAGCAATTAAGCAGACAATTATTATACTAACCTTAGTACGTATAGTTACGGAGAATGGCAGAGGTACTGAGGACTTTCTCGGGTTTAGGAAAAATAGTTGTAGTTTAGGTTTTGACCTTGTTCTCTACAACTGAAGCTCTGATACCAATCTGTAACACCCCCATTTTTCACTGATCGCAACGGATTAAGTGTTTGGGTTATTACTTCATAGAATCACAGTTACAGTAATAGAAAATGACTCGAAAAGAGATGTTTTAGAAATTTAGTTATCATTCATTTAATTATTAGAGTTTTATTTGTAAAAGATATACTTTTACTTTTGATGAGGTACCAAAAATCTAGGTGTTAGGTTATGTTTAAATGATAACCGGGTTGAAAGTCCTCCGAGCTCAGTGCCTCCTTCTGCCATATCTCCGTAGAAGTATGATGCGTTGGAATTGCACCAGGCTTTATCTCTCGAGGGATCTCGAGAAGCTTACAACCCCCACCAGGCAGTGTACCTGATCGTTGTAGTATAGTATAGTGACAAGTACCGGGGGATTGATCGTTCAACTCAGGAATAGTGTCGCTAGGATTAGAAAGCCTAAAAACTAGGTCTAGAGGTGAGGGATGATTCTTTTTGTAATTTTCTATTTTTTATAAAAGCAATTAAAATCTCGGGTTTTGGAAGAGTGGGCGGAATTAGTTGCTAGTCAACTAACCCAATAACTAAAGATGCAATCAAAATAAAATAACAAAAATGTAAATAAAGCTAATTGAACTAGTGGTGTGAACAATAAATGGGAAAATTGTGTTTACTTAGATTTCATTATTCCCTAGATATCTTTTACAGGTTGATAGTTTGTTACAGTTGCGTGGATGACGGGTTATATTCCTTAATACCAATCGTGGGGTGGCGTACGTACGTACTTCCCCAACTCTATAAGCTCATACTTCACTCCTATGCCGAGCCTGCAAGAAGCTCCTAGCATGAGATCATTAGAATTCGTTCATGCATTAAATACAACCATAAAAACCTAGTACACATTGGTTCATGTTTCTTAAGACGTTCAAGCAAGTTACCCTATGGAAGTCTGCTAGTTTTCTTAAGCATAACATTGAAATCATTCATCCGTAACAACTATAAACAAGCAATCAACCCATAATCAACATCTAGGTTTCACTACATCTAAGCAAACACACAAGAGATCTAGCCTAGCATGTTAAAATCAAGACAAGCGTAAGATATATTCAAACAACACATAGACATATTGAATGAATTGAAAGGATACTTATCTTAATTGAACATGAAAGGTTTCAAAAGGTGAAAACCCTTGAAAATACTGATAAAATCGTGCTAGGGTTTCTCCAAGTTATCCCTAAAAATGTCCCCCTTTAATGAATGAAAATTACAAAACTATATATAGATTCTCAACTATGACGGGGTCAAGAAGAGAATTCTGACGCCGTCAACCCACCACCTATAATAATATCAGATTACCTAGATCCAGATCTGACACCGTCAAGAGCAATTTTCCTCTGGGCCGTCACGTGTAAAGGGACCATGACGGCCTATGGTGACGCCGTTATGCCCTAGTGTAAAAACTTTCTTGATCGTCATGGACTCTATCCACTTCACCTCTTGTTTTCCTCTTGACGCCGTCATTAAGAACTTGGTGACGCCGTCAGGTACTGTTCCTAGCAAGGAAAATTAAGACTTTGCCATTTTCTTCACTTTTATGCTCCAAAAACATCCAAAATGCTTCTTTTTCCAGAATTCACTCCAAAAGTACCTAAAATCACAAAAGGAACGATTTAGGGCAATATTTGATCAAATAAATTCAATTCCGGGCTTAAATGACCCCCTAAAAACGGATCATTTTTCGCCTCGTCAAAGTAATATACCAAGAATACATGCTTAAAAAGTCAACACTAGGTGTTGAGTGAGAGTCATAGGATTAAGTGTTAGTGAATACAGGTTCCCTGGGTTCAGTTGTTACACCCATCTGGGAAAATGTAGTGTGTTTGTGATAATTGTGATGCATGCACAATTATCATGAGTGGGATATGTTGCACTAAGCTCATCAACCATACATTAACAATCAGGGTCATGGGGGCTGCAGACCCAACCATGAGGGGATGGGAAGGATAACTTGCCAAAGTTAAACCTTCAGGGGGTTCAAATATAGTACTCATTGGTACCACCCAGAGAGATGTTAATACCATCAAGAGTTGTCAAACTCCAATAGATCTACCAACTATATTCGCGTTCGCATGGGTAAAATATCCCAAACGATTAGATTCATGAATTTTGGTTATGTAGTGGTGGCAGTTAGTTTACTCGTGCAACAACCAAAGAAAAAGACTTGTATTCGGTTTTAAGTAAAGCAAGTAGCATGTATCCCCCTCACAGGGTTTGTAAAGAATTTAGAGTGAAAGTTTTAAAAAGAGTATGAGGCTATGAACTCACCCGGGCTTAGAGAAATCTAAGTGATGCAAAAAGTGACTCGGGAACTAGACTGCCTTACTTACGTATCCTAGTGTGTTGTAGGTTTGGACGTATGTCAAGCTTTAGTTATCTTGTTTAAGTTTTTTAAGTTATTGTTCTTAGGTTCGTTAATATTTTAGATATAATATAACACCTTTCGGGCCATCACAATCCAGAAGTATAGGACTCCTCACATGAAGCTCCCTACTATTGTATTATGTTATCAACTTAATACTGTTTGGGCCATCATAATTCAGAAGTACATGCAATAATCGTTTGAGGAGACAGGACACTTTAATTCGTAAACCCAACAAACTCATCAAAACGAAATATCAACATGGTACTCCTCAATTGAAGCTCCTTACTATTATGTTATGCTTCTAACTTTTATTAAGTTTTATATTTATTTTATATTTTCACTTTATATTCCTTATAGTTTATATATTTACATTTTCTACCCTAAACATATAATACTTATATTATTTATACTTATAACTATCTATACTTGACACAACTAGTCCCTAGACTTCTATATTTTTAGAAAATGACATTATTAACCCTTAGACTTATAAGTTTTCTATATTTACAAGTTAGACCTTTAACTTTATAATATTTGCATAATTAGTCCTTTTTAGTTTATAACTTATTTTAGTTTCTATCCTAAGGTTTTAATACTTTGCAAAACTAGTCCTTACACTTATAATTTCTAGGAAATGTCAAAAACAGACCCTAGACTTTATAGTTTCAGGAATTTACAATATATACCCTTATGCATGTAAAGTTTTGCAAAACTATTCCTAAATGCATGTAAACTATATTTTTATGTAACAACTAAGTTTTCTAGCTTATGTTTAACTAATATTAGCTTATTTAAGTTATCTAAAATAGCTTAGGGCTTATGTATAGGGCTTATAGCATGCAATTAGGGTTTTATCTATAATTTGGTTTTAAAATGTAAACTAGCAAATGATTATGACCAAGGCTCATGCAAGGGTTCCTAGGGGATCTAAGGCATCTTAATAATATCCTAAGACTAAACTAAAGCTAATAGAACTAAAAGTAAAGGCTTACTTGGTTAGGGAAGGGTTAACGAGGGTTAAGCTAGGGTTTAGGGTTTGTTCAATGGAAATGGGACTCGACAAGGCCTCAAGGCTCACCTAGCTCGACTCCTAAGACTACAAGGGACCTTATACTACTACTAGCTACAGAAAATTTGAGGTGAAAAGAAGAGAAGAGGTGTGGTTTGAAGTGGGGAGGGGACATGGGTATTTATAGGGTTTGTTTGTGTAGCGAGCAAGAAAAGAGAAGAAGGAGGTGTTGAATGGGATGGGGTGGTGTGGTCTTGGGGGGGGGGGGGAGGGTGAGTAAGAAGAGCTAGGTAGTGACTAATAGGAGCTAAGGAGGCCTATAAGCGGTTATAGGGTGGTGTGTGGTGGTGGTGAAGCCGCGGCACAAGGAGGTGACAAGTAGGTGCATCACCTACTTATGTGCTAGCTTAGAGGTGCTTGTAAGCTGCTTGGGAGGTTTAGTGGTGGCTTAGGGTGATTAATGGTGGATTAGTGGTGGTTTAGGGTGATTACACTGGTACAAAAAGTTTTATTGGTCACGCCAAAAATGTGTGACGATATGCATTTAGTCACACACGTTTTTTTTTTTGTGTGTCACTAAAGGTCCCGCGACCGTAGGTGGCATATGGTCACATTGTTGAGTTTGTAGCCTTTTCCATCAAAAAAGAGTGACCAAAACCCCGAATATGTGTGACAAATTAGGCACAAGTTTTGTTGGATTAGTCAGTATCAGTAACCATAAACACCTTATAGTCATACAAATGTTTTTTGAAACTATTGTTCGTCCTTTGGCCACATAAATATATAATATATGTGACATTTGAGATGATTCTTTCTAGTAAATGTGTATTTTGTGTGACTATTTCCCATCTTGTGGCCACATGAATATACAATAAATGTGACGTTTGTGATGATTTAGTCACACAATGGGTGTTGTTATTTTGGAGTTAGCCACATAAAATTTAACACAAAGTGGACAAAAGTGTTAATAAGTGTGACCATATGCTGGTTAAAATGAAGAAATGTGTATTTTGTGTGACTATTGATCATCCAATGGCCACATGAAGTTTATGTTTGCGTGGCCTTTTGTAATATTTAGTCACACAAAGCATGTTTGTTTTGGGTATTTAGTCACATACCATTAAGCAAACAGTGGCCAAAAGTGTTAATAAGTGTGACCATATGCTGTTTAAAGTGAAGAAATATGTATTTTGTGTGACTATTGATCATCCAATGGTCACATGAAGTTTACGTTTGCATGGCCTTTTGTAATATTTAGTCACTCAAAGGATGTTTGTTTTGGGTATTTAGTCACATACCATTAAGCAAACAGTGGCCAAAAGTGTTAATAAGTGTGACCATATGTTGTTTAAAGTGAAGAAATGTGTATTTTGTGTGACTATTGATCATCCAATGGCCATATGAATTTTATGTTTGTGTGGCCTTTTGTAATATTTAGTCACACAAAGCATGTTTGTTTTGGGTATATAGTCACATACAATTTAGGAAATAGTGGCCAAAAGTGTTAATAAATGTGGCCATATGCTGTTTAAAGTGAAGAAATGTGTATTTTGTGTGACTATTGATCATCCAATGGCCACATGAATTTTATGTTTTTGTGGCCTTTTGTAATATTTAGTCACACAAAACATGTTTATTTTGGGTATATAGTCACATACAATTAAGCAAACAGTAGCCAAAAGTGTTAATAAGTGTGACCATATACTGTTTAAAATGAAGAAATGTGTATTTTGTGTGACTATAGATCATCCAATGGCCACCTGAATTTTATGTTTGTGTGGCCTTCTGTAATATTTAGTCACACAACGAATAAAGCAAATAGTGTCCAAAACTGTTAGTAAGTGTGACTATATACATCTTTTAGTCACATTTAAGAAATCAATATATATCAAAACAAATTCAAATATATTTCAAAACGAATTCAAATACAATAAAATTGTAAATATAAAATTTGTATATAACTCTATACCCTAGGACCTTCTTTTATACACCAAGGAGTCCTAGTCGGCTTACAATACTTTCCTAAGTATGTATAATCTTTTTCATTAACAACTAATACATATCATACTATACAAGCAATACTAACTATATGAAACAACACTACTAACTTATAACTAGCAGTTGTAACTAATACATTAGCAGTATTAACTTCGAGCAATCTTAATCTCTGAGCAGTCTTCACTTTATACTAGCAGTACTAACTTTCACTAGAAGTACTAACTTTTGTACTAATCTCATCATCTGGATATTCTCCATCTCTTTTAAGTTGAAAAGACAAAAGTTAGAAGCACATACAATATCCTTTCTTGCCATTGATGATCGTGTTTGATATGTATGTGTATGTGCATGTGCTTGCATTTAAGAGATAAGAATAAATTTACCAAGAGCTGATAGAAAAAGCGGTCTGATGTGTCATCTGCTTTCAAATACCAATTTTGCTGCAGTTGTAGAACAAAACGTGCAGACAGTTTAGTGTTATTAATCTGTATGAATTTAATGGGGATCGTAAACAGTTGCAATGATATGGTTAGAAGTTACAGTATTACGAAATGGAAAAAAAACATGCACCAGTCCAGAATAGCACATAAACCTACAATGGTACAAAAGGTTAGTAAACCAACTTGGTATACCTTTTCTTGGAATTCTTTTTCTGCTTCAGAAGATTAAAATGCATTACCTTCATCCCAGATAGCAGCAGGATGGTTAGCTACCCGTTCCATTAAACAAGGAAGTTAGGACCCCAGAATGCTGACTTGAAGAAGGGGCTTTCTTAGAAGAATTCCCACTTAGACTGAGTTTCCCGTTGGTAAGACGTCAGATGCTTATCAGCAAGGTTTTGTGTAAGTTAGCGGAAAGTGCCAACGTCATCAACCAAATTTGCTTTTTGCATCCTTTGACCGATACCATGAACCATGAATACTAGATGCCGTTCAGGACCTGTAAAAAGTTGAATACCAAAACAATTTTATTGACTGCAATTTACAGCTAAAGAATCAATCCGTTTATGACTTATAACCATAAATTGAGCTTGAAAGTATTATAAACATAAAGCCTGAGAAAAACGCAATTAGTTTTACCTGTGAATAATAATCGTCCATTTCTTCCTCTATCTGCTGACGTAACTCATCCTATAAACAGATGTTATGAACTGTAAGAAACCAAGGCACTAATAATGCTGCATAATATAAGATCTGCCAAGCATGAAACAGTAAAAATATACATGGGTTGGCTATGGTGACTAAGATGGAGCATACCTACGCCTCAATTTAATTCCAGTCCCTCGAAAATGAAGTGTGCCAGAAAATCCAGATGAGGGAATTTTTAGCCAGGCATCCCATGTATCATCCTCACTGTTGGATCGATATACTCTGACCAAACTTAACTATAACTTGTAATTGTCTTAGTAATCTTGAGTAACTCAAAACTACTAACAATGAAACACTGATATAACCTTGTAAAGTATGCAGAATCTACTAATACAAAGCTAAGAAGAACTTTGAATTATTATGTTAAAACCAACTTGAACCTGTTTAACTTACACAGATTCACTAACAATCCCTAACTCTCTAATATCGTATTCTCTAATGTATGCAAGTACTTGTAATTGAATTCGTACATCTAATACCATCATAAGGCTCCTTTTATAGCACAAGGAAAACCTTAAGTCGGTTTACAATACTTAAACGTCAAGTAAACTATCCCTAACTAATTCTAGAATATTCTGATAATATTACATGGCAATCCTTAAACGTTTTTGCATATCAGTCCTTTAACTTTAGAAGTACTTTGAATAATCTTCATGCACGATCAGTACTTTGACCTTGAACAGCACTTTGACCTTGAGCAGCACTTTGACACAAGCAGTACTTTGAACTTCCAAAAGTACTTTGATCTTCATATCCCAACATTCCTCCCCTAATTTGAATTCTACTTGCCTGATTTCAAGTTTCTTTGTTATCTTTTTTATCTTAAGCATCTTTAACTTCAAGGAAAATCATGTCTTCAACTCTTATCTGACTTGTGTGTCAAAGTACTCTTTATCAGCTTCAGATGATATCTTCACAGCAACAAATCTTTTCAGCAACTCAGCAATATTTTGACAAAGTGTACATCAAATATTTAAAGTTTCATACTATTCTCATCACTTCCAGATGTGTAAACTCCTGTGAGAGGTGAATCATTGAAACTTAATGGATTTTGATGTCTCTTTACCAAAGCCATTAACTCTGGAGTAGCCAATGTTTAGGTTAGAACAACCATGGTACATTGATAACCATATGATTTTTAGCAAATCATCAGCTATCAACAGATTTGTTTAGTCTTTACCAAGAGCTGTTTGCTTTTGGACTAGTTAGTTCTTTTATCACAACCATGGTGAACTAATTACCATATAAATGGTTTTTCCACAGCCTTTACTACAAGCCATTTTCTTGTGGGCTAGCTAACTCTTCACTTTTACAGATATGGTGAGTTGAAAACCATACAATTTTTAGTAAATTTTCAACTAAAAACGGATTTGATTATCACATCAGAGCCGTACCCTCATGATGAGTCAAACTCTTTCTTGTCTGTTAAACATGGTGAGTTGATTACCATTTGCTATGTAGTACAAGTACTAACACCATGTGTGACTTCTCAAAACCTTTATTAATATCATCTTATGGTTCACAAAGTTTTTCTTTGAAAACTTAATCAATATTAAAAGACGGTACTGGTTTTATGCAGCAAGCAGTACTTTGAGAAAGTACTGTTTGTCTTGCAATACTTTGAATCAAGTACTTTATTATTCAAAAAATATTTATATAATACAAATCATACCAGTATGTGAAATCATAGAGGGGGGTGAATACGTTTCCCTTTAAAAAATTTTAAACTTGTTGTATCAAATATAGTATAAACCATTGTGTCAAGTTATGCCATTATTAGTCCGGTTTGTTTTTCTTTTCTAAAAACATTCATATGACAAATTTCCGATCAAGCTTGTTGTAATATGAGAAATGCTAATAATAGTCCTATGACTAATATAAAGCATATGATATAACAAGTTGTCACACAAGCATAAACATCAAGTTACAACACAAAAAATAATATAGTGCAAGTATAAAAGTAAAAGGAAAGAGCAAACCGAACACAAGGATTTATAGTGGTTCGGTCACGGATCTCCTTTCTGCCCTACTCCACTCCCCGAGTACCCAACTCGAGAGTTACTTCACTAGATCAACAAGCTCCCTTCTTGGCGGAGAAAACCTTACAATCGTCACTTACACTTTTTCCGGTACAAAGCTACATACCGGGTTCTTTTACAAGGGTACAACCACTCCCGCTAGTTCTTTTACAAGGGTACAACAACTCCCGCTAGTTCTTTTACAAGGTACAACAACTCCCGCTATTTTTTGTGGCCCAAGATAGAAACCTTGTGTTTTATGTCACAAGCACATAAACCATCTAATCTAAAATAATGAGTACAATGATGATCCAAGACATAAATGTCTAATGGATATGAATAACTAATCTAAAAAAACTTCCATTGATAGAAAGCCTTCCATGAATGAAGATCACAAGTTCTCTAATCTTGTTGTGATGGATCTTCATATATGTATGCATGTGGTGGAAGATGATGGCAAGATCTCCAAGCTTCTTTGGTGGTTCAAGATGTATGATATGCTTACAACAAAGATGAATGTTAGAAGCATTATGATCATGATAATGAGGGTGATTGATTGTGTTTTCTACATGGTTTTGTATTGATCTAAGATCTATGCAAAGTGTAGAGAAATGTGTGTTTTTCTATTTTCATCAAGTTGTTTGAAAAACCATGGACATGTATATGTACTACCAAAGACATAAACCATGTGCAAAAACCATGAGCTACTTTACAAAACTAACAAAGATCTTACACAATCTTTCCAAAGTCAACTACAACATTCTCTTACAAAATCTATGACATTTCTTACAAGATCTATGACATATCTTACAAGATCATTTGAAAAGATGTACATTCTAGAATATGATGATCCATGTGATGATGTAATTATATACTTTCTATTTTGATAAAAATGTATATGAAAGTAAACTTGTAAAGTTATTAGAAATGTATTAACTTGCTATATGATATTTAGTAAGTTACTAAAAATGTTTGATGTACTTATGTTGTTATAAGACACATTTTTATAAATTGTAAACTTACTAACATTACCTAAACACCTAATGTGGCACTTATTCTATTTTATACCTAAAGTGCACTTTGACACCTAAATTACTTAAAGGTTCCAAAAGTATTTTAAACATTCCAAACGGTTGGTCAAGGGGTTTGATTATAATGCCACATAACAAACATGTACGAACCTGTGTTGTAGCATACGAGGACTCGAGACGTCGAGAGGTGTTGAATGTATGTTGAGATAAAATATGATTGCAAGTAACTTGTACATTTTACATTATGTATCAAGTTATACGTTTGTCATCAATCAAAACAAATGAGACTGTATAGATTAAATATCGTAATATTTGCACTAACAATCTCCCCCTTTTTGATGATGACAAAATATGTAAACGTGATAGAACGTAAAATGTAAAAAGTTATATTGAGGCAACATGATTAAGATCTATTTATGTTTTAATGATGACAAACAAACCATCGAAACAACATAAAATAACAAACGTTAGCTCAAAATCGCCGGAGCCAATGTCTGCTCCTGGCGCGCTGCCTGTACGTCAACGCGCGGGTGACGCGCCAAGAGTCTATATGGTTTCGGGCGAATTTTAAAAGTCGGCTTTCTCCTTAACCGAAAAATGTGGATCTTTCAATTCAGGTATGAATATGTTATGTGCTTAATTGAGAACACTCGAAACGAGTTTTGAGATTTGAGAAATCCCACTTTTAGAACACCCATTTACGGGAAAACGCCAACTCATGTTTTCTAACTATCACCTCTAGCCAAGGCTTTTCTAAACTTAGGGGGTTTATATATTTCACGTAACATCGTGTTAAAGCATCTATATGCTCATATCCCATGCTTACGTCTTATCTAATTACGTAACGGGTTTACTCCCTTATTGGTCAAACTAAGTCAAAGGTCACTTTGCGTAAATGCATCTTTTCCCACTTGGGTTATGCTTTACATCCAGGCAAAGCACTCAACTTGTTTGAACGAAGGTATTAGTTGAGAACGTCGAGTCATGGAAAGTCACGAGATATGAAACTATGGATTCTCGACGTTGTGTTACTTGAACTTATAGTAACCTATGATTTTCTCAACTTATAATCTTAATTGTCTAAACCTTTTCTTCTTAATGACAATAAGATTATGTGTTAATCTTCTCTTAATCCCATTTATACAAAATACAAAACCAATATTATCCAAATCAAATATTCTCTTACACAATCTCTTACACTCTTACATATTCCCTTATACACTACATCTAAACCATTCATTCCTTTACAACACTTCTCATCCTTTCATTTCTAACACATGGGGAATTATTTGAAACCCTAATAAGGCTCCTCTCATCCAAGCCATTGATTTCAAATTACAACACATCTCCAAAGAGGCTCCCTCTCATCCTAGCCATTGAATTCAAACTAAACTCATCTCAACCATCCATCCAATCTCTCCCATCTATGCCATCACATGTGCTTGATCTCAACCATTGAATTCAAAACAAAACCATCTCAACCATTGCTCTCTCCTTTCCCCCCAAGCAAAGCATATTCCTTGGAATATCCTTCTCAACCCTAACCTAGGCATCTTTGATCCTAGCCATCCATTTCAAATGAACATATCTCAACCATCCATATTCAACACATGCCATATTGTTTGAAAACCAAGGGAAGCTCCCTTTGATCCTAGCCATCCAATTCAAACCATTTCATCTCAACCCTTCATCACATTCTTCCCCCCCCCCCAAGCATTGGAATATTCCTTGGCATATTCTTTCTATCTTTTCTATGCCATGTGAGAAGATACACTTCTACCCCTTCCAAATTACCCTATCTACACTTTATAACCTTGGTAATTTGGTTTCTCTTTAAACACTTCACAAAACATTTCCAAATTGGCTATTTGAGTTGGCAAACCTTAGAATAATTAATGTTAAGGTTTAGTGTGAAGTAAAATTGGGGGTTTATCAAGGATAGGTATTTTTAAGATCCAAACACCCAACGCTTGGGAAAATCTTACAGACGCCTGGCACGCTGCCCACGCGTTGACGCGCGGGTGACGGGCCGGCCTCGGTAAAATTTCCCAAGTTTGGATCCATGGCCTATAAATACCACCCCTGCCTCTTGTATTCCTCACCCCTTTCCATTATTCTTTCTCTCTAGATTCTTTCTCACTAAACACTCTCAAATCTCTCTATCTCTAATCTTGTGTTCTTGATTTTCATACTAACATCTTAGAAAGAACACATATCTTTGCAAGGGAAGAATCACAAGAACCTAATCCACTCTTGTGATTGTGTCGAGGGTCTTCTTTCTTATACCCTTTCTATTACAATCCAGTCTCTAGGTTAGGTTAGGGCTTAGTTGGTAAAACAAACTTTTATTCATTCATTGGTTTGTAAGGGAAGTCTTGTGTCTTGGTGACCAAGCCTCGATCATTGGTGATCTAGTTGGGGTTTGATACTTCCGGGTGGAAGTCTTGGTAGTGATCTTTGTGATCCTTAGGTGAAGTCGAATCGCGAGATTCTTTTGGGTGGTTTCCGAGGGCGGAATACCGTTGGGGAGTAACTCCTTTGTGAGCATCGATATTGGTGAATATCGGTGGAGTGAATTGTAATGGTTTATAGTCCACCGAAAGGATTATACTAGTGAATAGTATTGGAGTCGTGGATTCGCAACTGGACGTACGGATGGTATAAACCCCCATCCCGAACCAGTATATATCGTTGTGTTCTTTACTTGCTTTTTATACTTTGGTTGTGTTAGTGGTTGTTGGATTATTGTACAACCAGTTGGCATTCTCTTTGGCTTAAAGTTTTTAAACACACAAAAATTCGAAGAAACCGTATTTACCCCCCCCCCCCCCCCTCTACTGTTCTACAATTGGTATCAGAGCGGAATACTCAAGTTTTTGAGTGTTAAAACCTTCCCGAGAAGTCGTTTTAAGTCAAAAACTTCTTTTCGAAAAATCTAAAATCCTAACAAAGATCTTTGGTAAAGTTGAGTATAGATCCATGGCTCAAAAGAACCATGTTCTCTTCGGGGTGAATACATTTTATGATGGAGATTTATGCATGGAGAATTCAATGATTGGATTTGAAGACACTTGGAGTCATAGCTATGATGAAGATAACAAAGAGATGAATGAATCATGCTTCATGGCTTTAGGATCTCCAAAGGTACATCTAGATCCCTTTAGCTCAAACAAAACATTAGATGCTAGAGAATTAGAAAAAGATAATCTTGAACTGATAGGAATTAATAATGATTCGATTAAACAAATAAAAGCTATACTTCGAGAGAAACGCATTTTACAACAAGAAACAAATAAACTAGCTAGTAGAGCAAATGAGCTTGAACTTGAAATTAAGAAAATCAAAGCCAAAGAGGTGGTTGAACCATGCTTAAGTTGTGAAAAACTTGCACATGTGGTTGACTCTTTGAACAATGATGTGTCTAAACTTCAAGATAAAGCTATGTGTTTTTCAAAGTTTAAGAAAAGTATCTTAAACATAGGAAATAATGTTTCATGTCAAGATAAGGAAGATCTTGAAAATTTTGAAAATATTGAAAAGCCAAAAATAGACACTAAAGTTAATGAAAATTTGGCTTGTCCTAATTCTATACCTAGAATACCTCAAACACATGTTCCTAGTCCATATGGTATTCAAGTACCAATCTTAAGTGTTAATGAGATGAAACAATTTTACAAACCAATCACTCATAGTAAGTATGATACATTCAAAACACGTAAGACTCATTCAAAAAACAAGCATCATAGTCAACACTCTTCTCGAAAAAAAAGGAGGTTTAATAGGAAAGAAAAATTCTACCCAAACAAAAGGCCTCTGAGACCAAATAATTCTAAGCCCTCTTCTCAAGACACTTCTTGGAAAATATTCTCCGAATTTGGACTTAAGATACTTTGTAACTTGATCCAAGATCCAAAAATGCATAACATGGAAGTGTTCTATGCTAACCTCAATGGACCCATAAGAAAATGGGGACCGAGAGTTTGAGTTTCATGTTTGTCTTATAGGTATGCCAAGAAGACATGTGTATGACAATCAATGCTTGTGAACCACACACTAAAAGAACTTTTAAATCCTCCATTGATGTTATTGGTGATGAGTCTACACTTTGGCATAAAAGATTAGGACATGCTAGCTTGAAGGTAATTCTTAAGTTAAATTCTAAAGCATTAGTTAGAAATTTACCTAAGCTAGATTATGCTTATCATTCTTGCAATGCATGTAAATTAGGAAGTCAAGTCCATGCAAGTCAAAAATTTAATAATGATAACATTTCAAGCATAAGGGTCTTAGAATTAGTTTACTTAGGCTTATTTGGTCCATCAACCACTCAAAGCTATGAAGGAAACTTCTATAATTTGGTGGTTATTGATGACTTCTCAAGGTATACATGGATAGAATTTTTGATGTCTAAAAATGAAGTTTTTGAAAAATTCAAGAATCTAGGAAAGAGTCTACAAAATCTACATGGTTGTTGCATTACATCTATTCAAACGAGTCTCGGTGGGAACTTTTATAAAAATGTGCAATTTATAGATTTTTGCGATAAAAATGGTATCTTACATAATTTCCGATCTTCTGACACCTATCAAACTAATGGGATTGTTGAATGAAAGATTCTGCGCTTACAAGAAATGTGTTTTATTATACTTAATGAACAATATATCTCACAAAAATTCTGGTGTCACGCTATAGAAACCGCATCCTTCATTTTGAATAGGACATCTATCACTAAAACAAGTAATAAAACACCTTATGAAATTCTTAGGAAGAAAAGACCATCATTAGGATATTTTAAAATCTTTGGTTGTAAATGCATAATATCTAAAACATATAATGGAATCTTACTAGGATATTCACATACATCAAAGGCGTATAAAGTTTATAATAAGAAGACTTCTAAAATCATCGAGACACTTGATGTATGTTTTGACGAAGAAATATCCTTGCCATTAGAAGATAAACTAGGAGTGAATAATGATCAAAGTCAAAATTTTAATCACGCCAATCTAGTTGAAATAATAAATCATAATGATGAAAATGATTTAGAAAATGATTTTATAGCACAAGCTCAAAACAATACATTTGCATTCATATCGACTATAGAGCCAAAATGTTTTGAGGAAGCTATTAGGAACGAAACTTGGTTTATGGAAATGCATATTGAGATAGATCAACTCACACGTAACAATGTTTGGGAATTAGTTCCATTACCTAATGCTTGCACCCCTTTTGAATTAAAATGGGCTTTCAGTAGCACCTTGCATGATAATGGAACAATTTGTGAAAATCAAGCTAAGTTAGTAATAAATGATATTGATCAAGTTGAAAAACCCATTAATCAAATTTTTGCCCCGGTTGCACAAATAGAGTCTTTGCGCGTTCTTCTTGTATATGCATGTAGGAGCATGATTAAACTTAAACAAATGGATGTCAAAAATGCTTTTAGTAAAGTAATCAATAGTGAAATATTTTTTTCCTAACCACCGGGATTTATTAACTTTCAAAAACCCAATCATGTTTTTAAAATAAAGAAGGTCTTGCATGGACTTGATATAGAAAATCATGTATGGCATAATAGTGTAGTATCTTTTCTTGTTGAATTTAAATATGCAAGAGGCATGAAGAATAAGTCGTTATTCTTCAAGATAAAGGACAAGCAGCAAATAGTCATTCAAATCTTTGAAGATGATATTGTCTTTGGATCTACATGCCAAGCATTGCATGACGAGTTTTTAAAGCATATGCATGAGAAATTTAACATGAATGTCTTAGGAGATCTCAAGTCCATACTTAACTTACAAGTTATACCAAATGGCACATTTATCTCGGAATCAAAATATTTAAGAGAGTCTCTTAGAAAATTGGATCTTGAAAATGTTAAGTCCATCAAAACACCAATGGCAACCGATCTAAAGCTCACCCTGGACAAGGATGGAATTTCGGTTGATAATTCTAAATATCGATGTATGATTGGATGTCTACTACACCTAACCGCTAGTAGACCCAACATCATGTTTAGTGTATCATTGTGTGCAAGATTTCAAGATAACCCCAAGGAATCTCACATGAATGCCGTTGTACGGATATTTAGATACCTAAAGAGCACACCTTATCTAGGTGTTTGGTATCCAAAGGCCTTGGTTATTGAAATTAGTATTTACACCGACTCCGATCATGCCGGCGACTAGGTTGATAGAAAAAGCACTAATAGTGTATGCACCTTTGTAGGAGAATGTCTAACACAATGGTCTTGTAAAAAACAAACTGCTTTAGCACTATCCACTACCGAAGCAGAATATCTTGCAGCCGGAAAGGCTTGTCAGCAAGCTTTGTGGATGAAGCAAATTTTTAGTGATTACAACATCCATTTACAAGATGTTCTTGTATTGTGTGACAACAAAGGTGCTATTGATCTAAGTAAAAATCCCGTTCATCACTCTCTAACTAAACACATTGAAATTCGTCACCACATTCTACGTGACAACGTTCAAAAAGGAAATATCCTTTTGGAAAAGGTTGCCTCCGAAGACAATGTTGCCGATATCCTAAAAAAACCTCTAAAACGAGAAACTTTTAACTTCATTAGATTAGGTCTCGGATTGATTGAACATCGAGAATAGTGAAGTTGGACAGTGAATTTGAGTTGTACTCAATATTTGAAATGCACCTTGTTGTATTCGAACCAACAAAAACAAAGAATTGTTCTTTATAAACTTAGGATGATTTATAACAAACAAACTACATAATTCATTTACCTTATTTTATCCCACCCATGATTCTTATCCAAACTTGAATCTCATATGTCTCTCTCATTGGTCCACTTGAGATTTCATGGGCCTCCACTTCTTAAAACTCACAACTAACCAACAAAACTCTTATCCTCCTCTCCCCTCCTCCTTGATTGCAGCCGACCACACACACAAGCACACACACATTCATCTTCTTCCTACACTACTCTCTCCTTAAAAATCTTGGTAAGTCTTGATCTCCATTGTTCCATTGTTATGTTTATACTTGATATTGCTTATTATTTTGAGATATATATATATATATATATATATATATATATACATATACATATACTTAGGATATCATTGAAATCTTCCATTTGAACTTAAAATTGATTTGTCACATAAGGGAAGATTGCTAGTTACAAGGGAAACTATGGCAAAATTTTCTAAGAATCTTTATAATAAAAATGGAATCATGATTTTTGGGTAAATTAGTCAAAGGGGTTTTGTGTTTTTCGATCTATTCATGAACTATATATATAACTGATTCACCCTTTCTTTTCAAAAAATTTCAAAATCTTGAATTTTCGAGGGAAACCTATTAATTTTTACGAGGCTGGGGCGCTGCCAACGCGTCGACGCGCGGGCAACGCGCCAGACATGCTGTTGTTTTAGTTTCTATCTTTGATTACAAATATACATATATGTAAACACATCATGTGTTATTTGGATAGGAACAATGGGTGAAAGATGTGACACCAAACAATACATGAAAAAGGTCCGTTGTGCTCGAGGTGTCGACGACTACAAACCATTTGAAAAACGCAATTATCACGAGGTTCGTCATTGTGACCTTGACTTCATTCGTTTGTGTGGTCTTCGTCAACCTTTTACCAATGCAGGTGCTTGTCACACTAGTACAGATTTGGCCTTTCGTCACACATAGCGTATTTCGAATGGTCACACAGCAACATATTTACGTGACTAAATGTACCAGCCTTAAATAAACAGCCACACTTGATCTGACTTGTGTGACCATTTCGTAAAATATATGTCACACATTGGTGTATATATGTGACTAGAGGGTAACTGGTAAATATTTTTCGACATTTTAGTCACTTTTAATTCGGGACGTGTGACTGATACAAATCAGCTCGAAACATTAGTCACACTATAGATATACATATGTGACAAATATATCTCACACAATTGAACAGTGTGACTAAAAAAGATATATGGTCATATGAAGTACTTGCGTATGTGGCTAAATTATATAGTCAAGTTTGTCACACATTATATAAATGTGACTGCTATTCTTTGCTGAATAGTTAGCCACATATGAATTTGAAATGTGTGACAACTAAAAATTTAGTTTGAAACGTTAGTCACGATATGCATTTAAGAGTGACAAATATATGTCACACACTTGAAGAGTGTGACCAAATGTCATATATGGTCACACTAAACCATACAAACATGATTAAGCATAACGAAAATTTGATACATATGGTCACGTAAGTTAATATGTGTGTCTAAAGTTTAGTGTGTGTTTGCTTTTCAAATCCTAATGTGTATAGTCACATATATTTGTAGTACGATCATGTGACTATAGGCTTTACAATAGTCACACCATATCACAAATGTGTATCTAAATCATGATTATGGCCACGTTATAAGGGTATTATATGTGACCATTAACCATGTACACATTTATCCTTGTAACATAAATGAAGTTGTTGTAGTCTACTTAAATTATGTTAATCATTACATAAAAATAGATTTAGTTAGTTGAAAAATGAATTTAGATTGGATTGTTTTATTTTTTAAAAATTTACAAAGATTTGTTGTTTTAATATTGTTGTTTTAAATGTTTGTAACAATCATTTAAAACTATAATGTAAAAGTTATAATCTAACTAAAATTCTTGTATTTACAAACGAAATAAAGTTAAAACATCAAGTTAAACGAAATGAAATAGTTGTACGTAATCTACTTTAATTATGTCAATGTTGCTTGGCATAACTTAATGCTGCTAGGCATAACTTAATGTTGCTAGGAAATTTTGGGATGTGTATGTTGGTAACCCAAAAGTTTAGCATTTATTACCCAAACACGCCTAAAACACATTTTCACATGTAATTACCCCGCCTATTTATATGCTATAACCCAAGTAACTTCCTCATTCATCGAGTAAACAAAAACAGTAAAACATAAATTGTATCAAAGGGTGTAAGAATGTCTCAATTTGTGCTTCTTCAGGAACTTGAAGCGGCTACTAACTCAACTGAGTTACCATACCAAATGACGGTGTATTTTGATAGGGAGACACAGCGTGATGTGAAGTATGTGAAAGATCTGTTTAAGGCATATCAAGAGTTGCTTGATATTGTTATTCAAGGGAACAAGTACATGGCTGAAATGGAACTTGTACGTCCTTCGGTGCCGATGTTCAAGTGCTTGGAGTATTTTAAGAAGCTTCAAAAGTCCGACGTTATCGAGCTTTTGGAATTGAAGAAGAAGATTGCCGAAGCGAAGCTCAAGCTTTTCAATAAGCACGCATTTGTTAAGGGACTTTAGAGTTTCTTTCGATGTTTTTTATCAACCATGTTATTTTCCTTTGAATTTTAATGTTATGTTTTTACCGTGTCATGTTATTTTTATTTTTATTTTATTTTATTTTTTTAAATCAATTTTAATGTTATATTATTAATTATGTTGCCTGCAAGTAGATATACTAGTGAAAACTGCAAATTTTTTCATTGCCATAGAAAAGCTTGACTTTTTGGAGTCTAAATCCATTACAATAGGCTAAATTACACAAACAACTATTGTAATAGCAGTAGTAACTTAATAATAGCATTAGTAATTTTTGTACAAACAACAGAGAAGCTACAATTCTCTGTTTAATGAAAACAGAGAAGCTACACCCCTGCTACCTCCAAACACCTTATCTTCTTTTATTCCGTTCTTGCATTTGTCTCTCATACTGAGCACGAATTCTTTCAATGAGATCTTTAACTACCTCTGTAATTTCTTCACATATGATCTTTTCAAATATCATCACAGCAAGTAAATTAGCATTCAAAGGATACTCTTTTTCTGCAAGCATAAAAACATCAACTCCACCTTGTGTTGATAACTGATGTACATTGCAGCTATCATAAAACTTCCATGAAGTTGAGAGATCATAAATTGGGAAGTTCCAATAGATATCAGCTGGATCAGGTTCATATAACCTGTGTAACTCAAACCACAGCTCTTGCTCTTTCACATCTGGCTTCTTGATTGTTTTGAGTTTTTTTTAACCAACTCCCATAATCTGTCTAAGTATTCGCACACACATATGATCACTTTTTTTCCTTATTCTCTCAATACAAATGCAACATGACTCTTATATCAAAAATACATCATACATATATATAAAGCAAACAGAGTGATACAAACAATCTATAAATGTTGAGTAAAGCATAGAGTCTAAGTAACATCACTCATCTTGAATGCGATAATGAAGGAGTGTGGCCTGTCATGAACAATGCACACTATATCATTATCGCATTGAAGACATCTCAATGATCAGGCCAGATCTATCTAACGATGTAGATGGTTTCCATCGCTTTAATTGGACCCCGTTTTCTAACGATGTTTAATCTTGATTATTGAAAGAACCATTAAACATCGTTAGAAAATGGGGTCTAATTAAAATGATAGAACCCATCTACATCGTTAGATAGATGGGCCCTGATTATTGAGCTTTAAGTTCTTAGAAACCAAATTCTTACTATCATTTATATTGCTCACTTAAATGTGTCGAACATACATATTAGTTATGTAGGTCCTACGACATTAGAGAGCTAATCATGAATCAATGAAATCATATTAAACTTATATCAACAATACACTGAAAATATTTTCATTGTAACTAAATACATGAAAAAACTCTTTAAGTTCTTGATATGTTTATTGTATTTCAACCTAATCCTAAGATAAAATAGGCTAATCCAAGCAAACCTTAATATCTCTTTTGCTCTAATTATTCACAAAAACAACACAGCATGTTCTTCCTTATTCTATCAACGCAAATGCAACGCAATTCTTATAACAGATAATCAACCTAAGCCTAAGAATAAATAGCTCTAAGGGGGTATTTGGATTATATTCATTTGTGATCTTATCAGCTTTTTGAGATTTGGGATCAAAACCTAGATCCGAGTTAGTTGTAACTGTGAGTGTGAGAGAGAAATAGAGGATTATGGAAATGTGTGAAGTGTGTTTGATAAGTTTATATATATATATATATATATATATATATATATATATATATATATATATATATATATATATATATATATATATATATATATATATATTACTGTAGAAGTTTAAAAGTGAAGTGTGTTTGATACTCTTGGTAGGGGTGTTCACGGGGCGGTTCGGTTCGGTTCGGTTCGGTTAGTTGGAAGATTTTAACTATCCATCGCGGGGCGGGTAATTTATTTATATTATATACGGTTCGGTTCGGTTAACCACGGATATCTAAAAGTAAAAACCGAAACCGAATGCTTGGTTTGTCAGTTTATCGGGTTTTTTGAACACCCCTAATGCTTGGTAGGGGGTTATAGGGGGTGAAGAATGGGAAAGGTAGCGAAAAAATATGCTTGGCAAAGCATAATGCAATAACCCATTACCCAATAGTGGGTAATGGATCATTACCCAATAAATTGGGGGGATTGATCTTCTTTATATTTCCCTTTCCCGACCATTAGCTTACACTTTCCCTTTCCCTTTCCTAAGTTTGAACCAAGCGCACCTGGCCTTTAGTGTATTTTGTATTTAAAAAGTCGCCCATGTGAATTAGCCATTATCACCGGTCATGCATGGTTTCCATTACACTATAAGCGACTACAACCCAATGCACATGACCCACGACCCATGTTAATTACCCATTATATTGTCGATCACCATGAATGTATTGGTTGATAACATGACACTATAAGCCACTAGAACCCAATACAGATGACCCATTACCCATGTTAATTACCAATTGTCAACAGTCATGGATGTGTCGTAACATGACACTATAAGCAATTATCCACCCAATGCATATGACCCATATGATCGATGTGAAATACCCATTAATTAATGAATGTGACCAGTGATAACCTAATGTACATGACCCATGACCCATGTGAATTAGCCATTATCACCGGTAATGCATGGTTTTCATTACACTAAAAGCCACTATAACCCAATGCACATGACCCATGTTAATTACCAATTGTCAACTGTCATGGATGTGTCGTAACATGACACTCTAAGCAACTATTCACCTAATGCATATGACCCATATGATCGATGTTAAATACCCATTAATTAATGAATGTGACCAGTGATTACCTAATGCACATGACCCATGACCCATGTGAATAACCCATTATCACCGGTAATGCATGGTTTCCATTACACTAAAAGCCACTCTAACCCAATGCACATGACCCATGACCCATGCATGTTAATTACCAATTGTCAACAGTCATGAATGTGTCATAACATGACACTCTAAGCAACTATCCACCCAATGCATATGACCTATATGATCGATGTCAAATACTCATTAATTAATGAATGTGACCAGTGATAACCTAATGCACATAACCCATGACCCATGTGAATTAGCCATTATCACTAGTCATGCATGGGTTGCACCGGTTTGGTAGGTGTATACCATTTGTCACAGACACTAAGAAGCAAGTATCCAGGGACCTTCCCGATCATATGTTATCCGGGATCGAGAAAGTTTGAACTCGGATTGAGCTTGACTTGAAAAGCTCGATTTATCTGTAAAGATGTGTTTTATTATAAAAATTAAATTTGAAATATAACCTAAGAATTGAATTTGGTTCGACTTCAGCTCGAAAAGCTTGATACATTCATAAATAAGTATTTACACTTAGTACACTTACATATTAAAAAAAAGCACATATTTTATATCACTTACAAGCTCGAGAACTCAACAATAACTCGAGTCGAACTTATATAAGGTTGAGCTCAACTCATTAAACATTTCGAGCTCATATGATAGGCTTTCAATCTCTAAATTTTTAATATAGCGCTCAACATCCCGCCCCTTAATTATCCCCAAAATTTCAATCTCCCACTCCACTCTTATGGCGCCCCTTTTTCAAAATCAAAACATTAACACTACTAGCTTAGTCAGATTTATCTTCTCTCTATTCATCTCTTCTCCTTCTCTCTAGAACCGACTCACACCACCGCCACACTTCACCGCCTTATCTCGATGTGGTTCCACCAACCATCGCTCCTCCACGCCATCACCGTCATCAAGACAAGGGAACTGTATGGGAGACTTTGTTTGCTTCGGTTGTTTGGTTCGAGATAACCACCACCATCACAGTCGAGCCACCATCACCCTCATCTCACCTATCCTACTCTGTTCATGGGTATGCTCAAACACATATTTAATTTATATTTTCTTAAATGTGTAATTGAATATAAAATGATTTACATTGATTTTCGTGGATTAAAGTAGCCTAAAACATGTTTTTGAGTATAAATTCGTGTGGTGGTAATCGTTGCAGGTAGACTTATTAGGACGACATAGTTTTCCTGTTTATTGAAATGGAGACAATCGACGTGTTCTAAGAGGCTACTGTTTTGCTAGTAAAGGGAGTCTTGATTGGTTTCCACTCCGGGAGGATGTTGCTGAACAGTTGCAGTCTACTTATCGTAGTTGCGTAAGTTATCTATCAAAAGATTAACATAACATCTCTTATATAGGAAATTAACTCAAATATGGTTGCTTTTTGTCAAACTGTTTCATTTGTACCAAATGTTAGTGATTTGCTTGCTTGGTAATGTGTTTGACATTTATTCGTTCCATGTTTGGCACTGCATAAAATTGCAACCAATTGTATATTATTTGCTGCTCGAGTCGATATGCAACCCGTATGTTTATTTTTGAGGCGAAACTTATATTTGGGACATCTAGTGTTGTCGTCTTTTATGTTAGCATTAATCACGTTACTTGTTTCTTGCAAGGGCTACATGTTATTTTCACGAGTGAGGATGATACATGGGATGCCTGGCTAAAAATTCCCTCAGCTGGATTTTTACTGTTTCATGGTTGGCGGATCTTATATTATGCAGCGTTATTAGTGCCTTAGTTTCTTACATTTCCCATATTTTTTTTGCAGAAAGAAACTGGCATTAGACTCAGATGTAAGCCACTTTTTATGTTGTTAACAATTTCATTTTCTAATGATAACACCATTGTATTTCTTAATTTATATTGCAGGTGACCACTCCAATGGCCATTGAAACTTTGGAAAACGTACCAGTAATGGAAACAGTGGTAAGTAATAAAACATCCACCTTTGATTTTTTTTAGTTTTACATACCTGACTAATGTACCGTGTTTTATATATACATATAGGAACCTGTTAAAACTATCGGACATACGAAAACGCTTAAGCCACGACAAACCGGTTCTACGGGTTACACCACCAACTATGATACCAAATATTAGTGAACAAAATACTGGACTAAAATTAGTACCAACGAAGCGAAAACATTTGGTCTCTAGTGAAACCTTGCAAAAGCAAGCTAAGGCGGCAAAAAGTCAACAGGTTTTAACTTATGATAGTTGAGAATTTGATTATACACGACATTACAATTTTATATATATTTGCTTTATTTATATACATTCGATTTTTATTGAATTTGAAATACAACTGTATATATATTTGCTTCATTTATATACATTCTGTTATATATATATATATATATATATATATATATATATATATATATATATATATATATATATATATATATATATATATATATATATACTAGCAGTTGTAACTCTGCTCCAGCAGTACTAACGTGGTACTACTATTAACTCTCCTATCATGTTTGTGCAGATAGTTGAACCAGTGGCTCATCTAGTTCTGTTATGTTGTGAGCTTTGACATGTTCTAGTTCTGCTCTCATCTTGATGTGTTGATATGCAACAACCTACATTTTCAAGGCTTTTATATCTAGATGATGAGATTAGATCAATGGGAGAAAAACATGTAAGTTTAACAGCAAATTTTATTATTATGTTCATTGTTTTGGATTAAAATTCTTCATGATGTTGTTTGAATTACTGCTGATCATGTTTGTGTTAATATTGCTTAGATGGATTTAGTGCAGCTCATGAACTTCAAAGAAAAGGTGCCAAGTATTTACTACTGCTAGTACAAAAGTTAATACTACTAGTTAAAGTTGGTACTGCTCAGTGATTAAGACCGCTCGAAGTTGTTACTTGCTTATGGAAAAGATTATAGATACTTAAGAAACTATTGTAACCGACTAGGACTCCTTGGTGTAATAAAGGATGTCCAATTTTATATTTTGTTCAGTTATATACATTCCAATTTTATTGTATTTGAATGTGTTTTGATATATATTTGAATTGTTTTGATATATATTGAATTTTTTAAATGTGACTAAAAGATGCATATAGTCACACTTATTAACACTTTTGGTCACTCTTTGCTTTATTCGTTGTGTGACTAAATATTACAGAAGGCCACACAAACATAAAATTCACTTGGCCATTGGATGATCTACAGTCACACAAAATACACATTTCTTCACTTTAAACAGCATACGGCCACACTTATTAACACTTTTGGCCACTGTTTCCTAAATGGTATGTGACTAAATACCCAAAACAAACATGCTTTGTGTGACTAAATATTACAAAAGGCCACACAAACATAAAATTCACGTGGCCATTGGATGATCAATACTCACACAAAATACACATTTCTTCACTTTAAACAGCATATGATCACACTTATTAACACTTTTGGCCACTGTTTGCTTAATGGTATGTGACTAAATACCCAAAACAAACATGCTTTGTGTGACTAAATATTACAAAAGGCCACACAAACATAAAATTCATGTGGCCATTGGATGATCAATAGTCACAAAAAATACACATTTCTTCACTTTAAACAGCATATGGTCACACTTATTAACACTTTTGGCCACTGTTTGCTTAATGGTATGTGACTAAATACCAAAAACAAATATCCTTTGAGTGACTAAATATTACAAAAGGCCATGCAAACGTAAACTTCATGTGACCATTGGATGATCAATAGTCACACAAAATACATATTTCTTCACTTTAAACAGCATATGGTCACACTTATTAACACTTTTGGCCACTTTGTGTTAAATTGTATGTGACTAACGCTAAAAAAACAACACCCATTGTGTGACTAAATCATCACAAACGTCACATTTATTGTATATTCATGTGGCCGCAGGACGGGAAATAGTCACACAAAATACACATTTACTTGAATATATCATCTCAAATGTCACATATATTATATATTTATGTGGCCAAAGGTTGAATAATAGTTACTCTCAAAACACATTCGCATGACTATAAAGTGTTTACGGTCACTGATAATGACTAATCCAACAAAACTTGTGCCTAACTTGTCACACATATTCGGGGTTTTGGTCACTCTTTTTCGATAGAAAAGGCCACGAACTCAACAATGTGACCATATGCCACCTACGGTGGCGGGACCTATGGTAACACACAACGAAAAAAACGTGTGTGACTATATGCATATCGTCACACATTTTTGGTGTGACCAATACAACTTTTTGTACCAGTGTCATTTGTTTTACTACCTCCCGACATCTATCCTCGTCACATACAAGAATTCTATGCCTTTTATCGCTTCAACCCCGCCGATCTCACCCTCAACTTTCAAATGTATGGGCATAACTATACATGGTCATTGGAGAAGCTCGGAACGGTTCTTGACATAAAGCTCTACACCGATGTTACAGAGACAAGAGAATTCAGAAAGTACCGAATTTATCACTCATCTGAAGAGAATTGAATTGATGCGGCTATGGTACAAAATACAATCTTCAAGCCTCAATATCATTGCAATGACGAGGCTGACTCTTTGATGAGTGTCTAAATACTCCTCATTTTATACCAATCTGAACTGCCAAAACATACAAAAACACTCAAATATGCATCAAAATACTGAAAATATCTTAGAAGTGTGTTTTATATGTTTCAAATGCAAAATAATCAAAAACAGATAAAAAATGCACAAAGTTTGCATAATTGGCAGTTTTAGTCCCTCAAATTTTAAAAGTTGTCAAAACTGGTCCCTAGTAAATCAAAACATGAAAAATATCATCAAAGGTCCTTAGGGATTCATAAGTTGTCAAGATTAGTCCTTTAAAGTTAAAAATTGCAACATGACAACTTTAGTCCCTCAAGTTTCAAAAATGTCAAATATAGTCCTTAAGGTTTTGAAAATAGAAAAATATAAAAAATAAACCTTGAACTATTCTTAAGTGACAAAATTGGTCCTTATGATAACTTTTGGGAAATTACAACTTAAACCCTTCAATTTTCAGAAAATTACAGTTTGGTCCCTGGAGTTTGAGGGATTGGCAGAAAAGGTCCCTGGGTTTTAAAAATGAAAAAATTAGATCTTTTGTCCTTGTGTTATGGTTTTATTGCAGGTTTAGTCCTTGAAAGTGGTTTGGAAAAGTGACAAATTCAGTCCCTAAATTTTCACCAAATTACAAATTTGGTCCTTGTTTAATACCACATACCAACCGGACCCTTTTATTATAAACCCAAAATAAAACCTAATCCAAATCCAAACACAAAACAATACCAAGCCCACCCCCTAGGCCCAAAATAAGCTCAGCCCACGCACCCCTTTATTATAAAAAATGGGTCAAACCCCGTTTGACCTCCCAATACCGCCAAACCACCCTCCACTGTTCATCCCTTTCCTCCCCAGCCTAAAACCAGAAAACCAGGTGGTTTTCCACCACCTCACCATTCCACCTCACAGCTAGCCCACAACCCACATTAATGCATCCCCACACCAATTTTCACTCCAAACCATACCTTGACCTCTGTTTTCTTCCATATCACCCCAACTTGTCTGAAAACTATCTCAATTGTCCCCTGCCACCTTCACATGATCCCAATATTCTTTAATTGCACAACTTTGGCCCCAAGTAAACGTGTATGACTTTTGGCGCCAAATTCAGTTTAAACGGCTGAGATCAAATTGACCCATCCAATGGTCACAAAGTGAAGTGGGAAAAGATCAGAGACATGTGGGGAGTCTCAATTTTCTATAAAGAGAGAAGGGGAAGCAGAAGAAAAAAATATCTAGTATAATTTTATTTCTTGTATGTCTAATTAGTTTCTTTAAAAAGTTCCAGTGTAATTTAAGCTTTCAATGTTTCAAGTTATCATTCTCAGTGTACTATTAAGCTTTTCAGATAATAAGAATCAAGTTTGTTTTGATATCTCAGTTTATGCAACTTTCATTTTCATTTCAAATTTCTTAATAAGCTGTGTTCTTGTTATTGTTAGATTATAAAGACTCTTAAGCTCACATAAGCTCCTAGGAAGCTCATTAAAGCTTTTAGAAACCTTAAAACAAGATCTAGATATAAATAACTCAAAAACATAAAATCAGTCAACGAAAGTCAAAGTATCAAATTCTTGGTGATAAGCAATGGAGCAGGGTTGATTCTGGAAGGCCTTGGGTTAGTGAATCTGTGGAGATTCTATTGGATTGTTCTTGGTTCTTGTTCCTTGGTCTCAGCAGGATTGCATTTTGTAAGTTCAAACCTTCATTTTTAGCATTTCTTATTCTATTGTTGTTTAGGTGCTCAATCTTGCTTATTTGTGTTTATTCAATGTTAGTTAATCATAATCTAACCTAAAATCAATTGCTTGTTTGTTGAAATCCATAAGTTGATAGAAATTTCATTTTCACAGTTAAAAAACAGCTTTGTCATTTCTGAGTTTAAAGGTTGTGTTTTTACTGTTTCATGTGTATTTGGTCTTTAATAATGATAATATAAGGATTGACAACAGAATTGAGGATCAAATCAATCATTTTCTTTGATAATCACAAAGTAGGTTTGTTAAGGTAGTGTTTGGATTTAAGCTGTATTGAGTGATTCAGTGACTATTAATGCTCACTTAGTATTCTCACACCATACTCAGACCATTAGAACACCAAAATAGTCAAATCTTTGGTAGTAATAAGCAGGAAAGTAAAAATCACAAATTATTTGGCTTAAAATCCAACTGTGAAGGACTTAGAAAGGCATAAGCTTCATTTTATCTCATAAGTGCAAGTCCTAGCTTAATTTAGTATCCATATAGCTTAAATAATCAATATCAGTCATAAAATTGAGATCAAAGTTAACATAAGTCAAAATTTTAGTTTTTCTCATAAAGTCAAAAGTGCACAACCTCAGAAATCCTCAAAATGGCATGATTTATCTAGAATTTTGTGTTCAATCTTAAGCTTTGAAACTTGTTGGGAGTAATATTTATCAGTAGAACTTAAGATTTCCATGGTTGTTACATTTTTATGAATTTTTCTAGGTGACCATTGTACCCCTGGAACACACCTGCAGGGAAAGGGCTTTGCCCTGCTACACAGACACCATCTCACCACCACCACTTTGGTGGTAGTTTGTGGCTACCCCAGTGGGTCCCACACTCCCTAATTGGTTTCTTACAACCCCCCTCCTACCAAGGTTCAAGAGTTGACCCTTTGTTTGACATAGTGATCAGTGGACCCCACCTAAATCACCCTCATAACTCTGTCCCATTTCTGACCCAGAACCCAAATAAGCAGTTGCTTATTATAGATTTTTAGCTTATCCCATGAGCTTATCTCATCAAGTCTAGATTATTCAAGTCCAAGTAACTTAGGTAAACCAGACTTAACAAGTGTGGACCCCACATAACTCCATTTGAGCTTATTTCTTTGTGTGGTCAAACTTAGTCAACTGTCTAGGGTAATAAGCACTCACAGTGCTTATTCTGAGTTTCCAAATTAGTTGTCTTTGTAAAAGCTTCATAATTTAAGTATTCTAATAGTTCTATAAAAGAAAAACCAGAAAAAGCCAACTTTCATTATAGTGATAGCTTCTATTTAATAGAAATTATCTATTTAATTTTCCTTTCAGCTTAATAAAAAGCACTTGTCAATTTTTATAATTTTCTTAATATCCTATTACCTTTAAGTAGTTAAAATAGTTTTCTTAGATTTTTCCTAAGCAGTTTACTATTTATTAGATTTAAAAATAGTTTAAATAATTAAATAGGTAATATTAGTAATTAATTAGTCTTCTTTAATTTTAATTAACAACAGTATAATTTTATATTTTTCCTAGGTTTTATAAATTAGTTAAGACTTTTAGAAAATAGTTTCATAATTTCCACTGTCCATTTTCCAATTTTCTTATTTAATTTAATTAAATTAGATTTAAATTAAATAATAAGTAATTAATTAGTCAAATAGCTTAAATATAATTTTTAGTAACTTTTTATAATTTTTTAGGATTCCTGTAATGGTTAATTAGTTTTATAAATTTTTCCATAATTTTATAAGTCATTTAGGTATTAATAGTAATTTAAAATAATTTAATTAGTTTAATTAAGATAAATAGTTTTTAATTAATAGAAAACTCATAAAAAGACAAAAATATTTATTTTCATTTTTTATACTTTCTTCAAGTTCTTTTTAAGGTTTAGAAATTACTTTTGCAAGTTTTTAGTTTAAATTGTAATCTTTATAATTTTTAGTTAATTTAACTTAGGTTTAATTTACTTATTAAATAGTTTTAATTAATTAAATAGTAATTAAATATTAAAATAATCATTTTCATAATTTTAATATCATTTTAAATTTTCTTTTAATTTTAAGTTTTAAAAAGTTTCAATTGTACCCCCTGTAGTTTGTAATTTGATAAAACTTCTTTTCTCTGTCTGTTATCGGATTTTCTAATTTGTGCTTTTGTGTGTATCTCTGTTATTGTTTATATCTTTTTATATTATCCAAATACCAAGCAATCAGTAGTATAATCATTCCTCAATCATTTTGGTTACTGTCCTCAGTACTACTCATTCCCTTAAACGTTCAAAATACAATTTCAATCTCGTTGGGACTTAACGACCCGGGGATTTCCCTATATTTCCACGGTCAATATAAACTTGCACTTTCTCCTAGGTGGGCCTATAAACTGCACACGGTTGACTGGTTGGTTTAGGAGGAGTCACTCTTATTGGGCTCAATCACAATTACGTGACACGCTCAATGCATGGGAACATGTTTTGACTTCCAATGTGTTTGTAAAGTTGGGAGCTAGAGGAAATGTCTCAATTGTTGTAGGTTACATGCTTTATTGCACTGAGACCGGCACACCATTCAACTTTGCCTATTTCATGGCCAAAAGAATGGACAAGCTTCAAGGCAACACGAGATTGATTCCTTATGCTCGTCTCCTCACCACACTTTTTGAACACATCAAAATTGAACATCCTGACCATGCCCAAGATTGGCCTGATTGTGAGATGGTTGTTCCACTATTTGCCAACTTCAACGCAAATAGTCTTAATCGTGCTGATATCGACCTTCAGCTTCCGGCTAATGCCGCCTCTACATCTCACAAAGCTTCTATGGATCCAATAGGCCGAATGGAACTTATGGTCAATGAGATGTTTGATGAACGGGCATGGAATGATTTGGAAGATGTGATCAGTGAGGATGAAGTGGTTGATGATGTGGCCTCCTTGCCAACCCACGAACGACTTGCCTATAAAACTTACCAAGCCACCAAACGTCAATGTCGTGAAAGCCGGTCGAAGTTCGGGGTTCTAAAGAATTTCATCACCTGTTGGGCCACCTACATCTCATGCAAAGATCTTTGATGTGTTTGTGTAACTTATGTTTTTTTGATCTCTTAAGACATTACTTTATGTGTATTTCATCTAGGATCTCTATGGTTGTTCAATAATTGTTGTGTTTGTGTTGCATGCTTGAAACTTTGTTATGGTCTTTATCTAATGGTTATGTATTTGGATTAATCTATGCCTTTCATATGATTTATATGTATTCTTGCGACCTAACCCATGTTGCAAGTCTTCAAATGGTAACCTAACCCATCTTGGAACTTTCACATGTGAAAATTTCTTTGTTGGTTGCATGTTGTGATCTCTATGTGTAGCTAGGCCACCACAAAGGTAAGGCTCTTGACCCATGGATCCCCGCCTTGAAACAAGGGGGAGCAACGATCTAGGGGGAGCTATGTTCAAAGGGAATCACATTAGGGTGCATATTCAAGCTTGCCCATTTTCCCCACAGGCCCAAGTTCGAAACCTGGCTTGATTGGAAGTCCCGCCTTTTTGATTCGACAAAAGGGGGAGAAAGAAAGCAAGGGCATGAAGTCTATTTAAGAAATGTTAAAGGCTTAACCAAATTACAAGGCAAAGGTCAAGACACAAGCTACACCAAAGGTAACTTGGCTTGATTGGAAGTCCCGTGCTTACGTCTTCTCTAATTACGTAAAGGGTTTACTCCCTTATTGGTCAAACTAAGTCAAAGGTAACTTTGCGTAAATGCATCTTTTCCCACTTGGGTTATGCTTTACATCAAGGCAAAGCACTCAACTTGTTTGAACCAAGGTATTAGTTGAGAACGTCGAGTCGTGGAAAGTCACGAGATATGAAACTACAGATTCTCGACGTTGTGTTACTTAAACTTATAAGTAACCTATTATTTTCTCAACTTATAATCTTAATTTTCTAAACCTTTTCTTCTTAATGACAATAAGATTATGTGTTAATCTTCTCTTAATCCCATTTATACAAAAGACAAAACCAATCATATCCAAATCAAATATTCTCTTACACAATCTCTTACACTCTTACATATTCCCTTATACACTACATCTAAACCATTCATTCCTTTACAACACATCTCATCCCTTCATTTCTAACACATGGGGAAATCTTTGAAACCCTAATAAGGCTCCTCTCATCCAAGACATTGATTTCAAATTACAACACATCCCAACCCTTCATATTCTACACATGCCAATTGTTTGAATCTCCAAAGAGGCTCCATCTCATCCTAGCCATTGAATTCAAACTAAATTCATCTCAACCATCCCTCCAATCTCTCCCATCTATGCCATCACATGCGCTTGATCTCAACCATTGAATTCAAACCAAAACCATCTCAACCATTGATCTCTCCTTTTCCCCCAAGCAAAGCATATTCCTTGGAATATCCTTCTCAACCCTAACCTAGGCATCTTTGATACTAGCCATCCATTTCAACACATGCCATATTGTTTGAAAACCAAGGGAGACTCCCTTTGATCCTAGCCATCCAATTCAAACCATTTCATCTCAACCCTTCATCACATTCTTCCCCCCAAGCATTGGAATATTCCTTGGCATATTCTTTCTCTCTTTTCTATGCCATGTGAGGAGATACACTTCTACCCCTTCCAAATTACCCTATCTACACTTTATACCCTTGGTAATTTGGTTTCTCTTTAAACACTTCACAAAACATTTTCTAAATTTGCTATTTGAGTTGGCAAACCTTAGAATAATTAATGTTAAGGTTTAGTGTGAAGTACAATTAGGGGTTTAGCAAGGAAAGGTATTTGTAAGATCCAAACACCCAACACTTGGGAAAATCTTACAGACGCCTGGCGCGCTGCCAGCGCGTTAACGTGCGGGTGACCCGCCGACCTCGGTAAAATTTCCCAAGTTTGGATTCTTGGCCTATAAATACCACCCTTGCCTCTTGTATTCCTCACCCCATGCTATTATTCTTTGTCTCTAGATTCTTTCTCTCTAAACACTCTCAAATCTCTCTATCTCTCTATCTCTAATCTTGTGTTCTTTATTTTCATACTAACATCTTTGAAAGAACACATATCTTTGCAAGGGAAGAATCACAAGAACCTAATCCACTCTTGTGATTGTGTCGAGGGTCTTCTTTCTTATACCCTTTCTATTACAATCGAGTCTCTAGTTTAGGTTAGGGCTTAGTTGATAAAACAAACTTTTATTCATTCATTGGTTTGTAAGGGAAGTCTTGTGTCTTGGTGACCAAGCCTCGATCATTGGTGATCTATTTGGGGTTTGATACTTCTGGGTGGAAGTCTTGGTAGTGATCTTTGTGATCCTTAGGTGAAGTCGAATCGCGAGATTCTTTTGGGTGGTTTTCGAGGGCGGAATACCGTTGGGGAGTAACTCCTTCTTTGTGAGCATCGATATTGGTGAATATCTGTGGAATGAATTGTAACGGTTTATAGTCCACCGAAAGGATTATACTAGTGAATAGTATCGGAGTCGCTGATTCGCAACTGGACGTACAGATGGTATAAACCCCCCATCCCGAACCAGTATATATCGTTGTGTTCTTTACTTGCTTTTTATACTTTGGTTGTGTTAGTGGTTGTTGGATTATTTTACAACCACTTGGCGTTCTCTTTGGCTTAAAGTTTTTAAACACACAAAAAGTCAAAGAAACCGTATTCATCCCCCCCCCCCTCTACGGTTCTACAAGTTACTTGTGTCCGTATTACTTACTTGTATCTGTAACACCTTCTACATTTCCTTCTCCGTTTACACTCTTCTCCCCCTTTTGTCAAAACAAAAAGGGTGTGTCCTTGGAGTTAACTTCATTTCTCCCCAAAATGGCGAGCTTGCATCATCCCTAGTGAAGTTTAGTCTACAACTCCAATTTCCTAAGCTTGCTGCATCCCTTAGGTTGTTAGCGGATCCATGGATCAAATTAAGTTCATTAACCTACATCAAGGTTAGTGTTGTGCAACATAAAAATTATATAAAAAATGCATGACAAATGAAATGCATGTTGGACTATTTTGACTTATCTCCTTCTTTTTGTCGAAACACAGAAGAGTGTCGAAGAATAAGAATAAAGATGAATGCGTGCATTCTTCCCCTTGATTATAGCTCCCCCTTGATCAATACTCCCCGTTGCTAGGGTCCCAACGTATATGACACAAGACACAAGAAAGCTACAAAAACAAAGGCCAGTGCATGATTAGCTCCCCCTTGATCAATACTCCCCGTTGCTAGGGTACCAACGTATATGATGCAAGGATGAAGAATCCTACAAAATAAAGGTTAGTGTAAGACAATAATTGTCCTATAATGAGTATATGATGTATAACAATGCGTGTGTATGATGCATTCTAAAAATGATTGACGGAAGCTCCCCCTTGCTTTAGGGCGTTAATATGAAGCTACAAAACAAATATTAGTATACTAGAAGCTTTGTTAGTAGACACGTATGTCATATACAACCAAGTGTATATACAATGCAATAAGAGTGCTTGATGAAGACTCCTCATTGTTCGAAGGTACCAAGAAGCATCTAAAATAAGAAAATACTTGATGCAAACAACATCCCTAGATGAGTATGCTATATACGAAGAAGTATATATGATGAACCTACAATGAAAAGATTAGTGCAATATATTTCATCTTAAAGAAAAATAAGAAAACTAAGGTGTATTCTTCTAATAAGAAATACAATAAAAGGAAAATGTGAATATAATATGATAAAATCCTACAAGATAGTGCCTCGAAGGAAGATATATAGTGAGGTTGGAATATTAAGAGTTAGATTGAGTGGTGCTAGTGTTGGTGTTGGTTTACTAGAAAGATTCATGTGGTGATAACTCGATAGATGAAGAATTGATAAAAGTAAGTTTTCGCTAATTCATGGTTGTGATGATTAGTGAAAGTGATGATGGAAGGTGGTGGTGATAATGTAGACAACTATTTAAAGAATTAGAAACTTGTATGTATAGCAAATGCTATAACGAATATAAAGATTGAACATATGGACTTATGCAATCTAAAATTCACAACTTAAGGGATAAAGTAATACGACATATGTAATATTAAGAGAAAAGGAAAATGTGAATGGACATTGATATTTAATGACGACAACGGGTTATGATTTGATCGATTAGGATTGACGCTAATGAAAACGAAATACGTTTAGAAATAATGACCTATGTCAAAAGACAATGGATGAAAGAGTACTAATATTGTTTAGTTCTACATGACCTTTAATGACATTATCATCTACCCAAGATGATGTATCATGCCATAATGTATGCTTGAATGGATTCAAAAAGAAGTGAAGACAATAAGCACCTAGGAACAAACATTTCATAAGAAATGAATAAAGAATACTAAGAACCTATATGAGGATGAGAATGACATTATGAGATGGGAGAGTGTTGGTTAAACCGATGTGTTGAGAAAGTGTTGGGAATGACGGTTTTGATTAATATATCGTTTGCACTGACAATGACGTGCATGATATGTGTTGAGTACGAAAGGATGAGATCCTATGATGGTGTTCTAGAAAATGAAGTTGTGAAGTCTTAGTTTAAGAAAGATCCTAGACTCCATTAGTTGTTGGTTGTGGAGATGAAGAACTTTGTCAAACACAAGATGTGTTTTTCACTTGATGAGATATTGGTACAAACTAGTAATGTTGGGTTAAAAGGGCTTGAAACACTTGTGATTTTGTGAACCAATTTTAACTAAATGGCGTGTACCTATGTGTTGGTATTTTAGGGTGCAGGAAACATGAGTAGATGTTCTTTAAATACATTTTGACAAAATACAAATATGTGAATGAATTTCTCTCCGCCTTAATTGGTGGACATCCAACATATTGTATAATGCATCGTATAAAGAATGACGATAAAGTGTTTGGGAGGTTGAAGGTTAATGAAAGCGATGAGCTTAGTAATGTTTTTGCGGTTGTTGGTTAGCATACATAGAACTTCATCCATGAAGTCATGTAGCTCTTCTCTATCAATGCGAGATGATCGCATGACGAGGCATGTGGTTTTCTCAGAGGAGGTGAAAAGGATTATAGTATTGTTATGGCTAAATAGTGATGGAAGTGATTTTTGGAAAGCGGAAGCAATAATATGATTTGGAAAGAGGTCGATTGAAAGATACCCAAACACAAATTTCAAATCTCTAAGACTCAATCCTATTAGCATTAAAACTATATGCAAGTGAAGGGATTACAGTTATGCGAGATGAGTATATAAAAGCTAGAACGAAGTGAGATGGCAAATGATTAGTTCTCAATCCACTAAAACAAATTTGTTAGTGAGAAAAGATGTCAACAAGATAAAAATCTAATGCTATTATCTTATTCAGACAACACATTCGACTACTAGACATAAAGTTAACACATAGCTAGATAGCATCAACAAAAACAATCATATTAAGCAAGAGCATGAAATAATACGAAATACTTTCCTTGTAAAATTGTTTTGTTGCTAAGCTTTAGACATTTATGCATATAACAATCTATGTGATTAATTTGTATGATAAAACGACTTCTAAATGTTTATCATACCAAAAGTACTTTGACAAATTATAAGTGCACATGTAGTGAACAAATAGTGTGACAATGAAACAAGACGAAAAATTTATGCAACCCATGTTTAAATGATAACATTTTGGATCATGTATTATATAGACCATCCTACGCATGGATCTAATGAATGACCGAAAAAGACACAAGCATTCAAATATATAAAGATCATATAACGACATCATGTATCAAAATGACATACCATGAGTTAACAAGTAACACGTTAATCATGCAAAACATCATATACATAATGAATGAAAATATCATATAAAACATGTTAATATATAGTAACACAAAACCATATAAGCATGCATGCATCATAAAGAAATAACCAAGGTTTACATGAATCCCTCAAGTAGTTATCATGGTTATTTTAAGATGTCCAATCATATCAAACAAATAACATGTAATTGACACATGTATGTGTAATGCAGAGATTTTAATCTTTGTGTTTGGAATCTAAGATTTAATGATCTAAAAGGTGACATCTTTAAGCATGTGTTATGCAAGTGATTTGGTCATCCAAGACCAAGAGATGAGTTTTTGTGTGATAATGGAATATGATAAGAACGTTCTCAAGAAAGCTCTTTAGAACAGGAATATAAGTGAAGTTACCAACTTCAATAGATCTTGTGCATGCTCTAGAGATAGGGTTTGAATAAGGTTATGAGCAAGGTTTGGTTATGATGTACGCTTGAAAGGAAATAGACACGTATAGTGTCTTTTAATAAGTAAAATTATTTCGTGGAATAAAGTCAACATGCTTATGAAGACAAAAATGACAAGATGATGAGAAAGCTCTGGTTCATAGAACCTAAGGATGTTTATTTAAGATCATTAACCCGATGAAGTGTAATGAAATCTCATGTAACACAACTGTTCATGTTTCAAGGAGAGAATGATGCATAGGATATACAATATCCTTTTAACTAGATGAAAACTTAATGCATGATTTCTTAGGCATAATGTCTTCCAAAACATCATGTTTTCCTAAATGAAGATATGAAGCCAAAGTGTTTGAATCGGATAGTGCTATCTAAATATACTTTGTCTCAAGATTATACTAGATGATGACAAGAGGAATTAACTCGAGTTTCTTATGTATACTCCTCAAGAGTCATTGTTGCTCGGGCTACATGAGGTTGACTTTGAGATTGCATTTTAACATATGTTGTTAAGATGTTGATTTAAGGTTTAATGAAACTTATGAAAAAGTTAAAAGTATTACCAATACTTTGATAAATTGTGAAAGTGGTACTACTTAAACCTAGTGTAACTGAATGTGAGCTTCATGCTCATTTGATGGTAAAGGTTCTAATCCTATAGTTGGTAAGGTATGGTTGAGTGTTTATACAAAGGGCTTTTTGAGCAATGCACTCAATGAATTCAAACGATGGTAACAATGGTGGATTGGTTGATTGAGGTGGTAGGTCTTCTAATGTGTCTTAATAAAGATGTGGTAATGTAGAGGTTTGTTGTGCTATGGAAGAACTTAAGTTTCATAGATGTTGAAAGTAAAACGGATGGATACTAAGCCTTGTAGTTCATTACTCATGAGTGAAGTGCTTAAGGTTTTGGTTAAGTTTGTGAAGCTTAGGGGCTGAGATATATCATAGAAGTGAATGAGATGATGGTGAACGAACAAGTGAACTTAAGTACTCAATGTTCAATGATGAAGACCTATTGTCATTTGTTTTATCCCTATTGATTGAGAGATTGTTAGGATAAGTGTTTTAACATATGTTGTTAAAATACTTGGGTGTAGAATCTTTCGGATGTGACTTTTAATGACTACAATCGTAAGTCATATTTACTTGAATATTTCGGACGAAATACTTAAGTTTTCAATCCTAATTTGTTGAGATTAGATAGTACTAAAGGATAGCAAGACTTGATAATACATCTATCACTTAAGTGTAAGTTATGACTTGATGTAAATCCTTATCGTCTTGAAGGATGACACATTACTTTCATGTTAACCAAGAGAGGTAACATATATAGATACAAGACAATAACTATAGTCACAAGTGTAACACCCCAACCCAATAAGGGTAGGGGTATTACGTTATGGTGACATATCAAAACAAACACAAGCATACATCTTTAGTAATACAAAGGAATCTCAAAGGTTACAAAGGAAAAACTGAAGTACAAAGTTACAAATGAGAATAATAATAAATACTAAGTCTGGTAATGAGCATCTCTTCTGGTCATCTCTAAATCCGGAATAGATATCAAGGCATGGTCTTCTAAGTCCAAAGTACTCTCCACTCACAACCCAGCTTCCTACTAAAACCTGCCGCAGGGAAAGGAAATGCGGCTGAGCTACGAGAGCTCAGTGAACAGATATAAAGGTAACAAATCAATAATAATGATGTAACGAAGTAAAGGAAACAATGCAAGACATAATAAGAGTTAGTGAATTAGGAAAAGAGTATAAGGTAAGGAAGCAGTCATCCATCACGAGCCAAAGTCAAGTCAAATCAAGTCAAGTCAAGTAACCAAGTAGCCATGTATCCGGAGGAGTGACCTCGGGATACCAAGTATAATGTGAGGGGATGCCTCAAGGGTTGGAGTCATGTGCTCCCAAGATGTGAAAGACGTGTATCGCACACACCATCAGTCACCAAGTACATATATAGCAAGTAATATCATGATATATCCATCGAAACAAGTAAACAAATCTAGGATGCATCCATATGCCCCAAATGGCCAAATACTTCATCTCCGTAACAAGTTAAATAATGGGACGGGATAGGTCATCACTCTCCTACCCTAGAGTCATGCCATCGGTGCATGAATGACATGGACATGGAACCCCCATGCCTACTATACAAGTGGTGGCTCGTAGTCTCAAACTGTGGGTCAAGAGTCAAGTCAAGTATCAAGTGTCCAAGTTCAAATTTCTTATCAAGTGGTTCAAGTCAAGTGTCCATATCAAGTATAATAGATCAAGGTTTATATCAATGTTCAAGTCAAGGTTCAATCAAAGTTCAAATCAAGGAATCATAGCATATGGTTCCTAGCAAGGTTCAAGTCAAGTGTGTCGTATCAAAGGTTCACAATTCAAGGGAAGCATGGCAAGGTTCACAAATCAAGGTTAAGATAAGAGAGAGAGAGAGAGAGAGAGAGAGAGAGAGAGAGAGAGAGAGAGAGTTCATGAGAAACCTGTGAGAAGGTCAGAATATCTGTACCTTATTCAACAGCAAAAGCAAACAAAGATAGATGGATCACAAGACAAAGGATCACTCCCTCTTCACCGAACCTATCCGAATTAAATACCAAGTATTACTTTAATTTCATATGAATTAGGTTACTCCTTTTGATATACTTTCCATTTTTAGTAATTTTCTATTTTAAGCAGGTTTCCGGAATTAATAATTTGATCCTCTACAGTTAAAATGAACCATTAAAATATTTGAGGTTAAACTGATCAATATAATAGTTTAGGGTTGATTTATCATTTTAGTAGAGTTTAGGGTCTAAAATGTCAATTATCAAAATTAAATATTAAAAGTCAAATAAAAATATTTTAAACTTTATTTTAATAAATTAATATTAAGATAATAATTTTGGACACCGTTATTATAATTTTATGTAATATATTAACGTACCCACAAACTTAATATTTATGCACGACGACCCAATGTTTTTATTATTTCGAAAATAAACAAGTCCATGACACTTTCTTGTTAAAAATATACTGAGACAACCACTTCTCTTGTTGTTTAAATAGGCCGCGACACACCCTTTTATTTATTTCGAAACAAAACCAATCAGTGACACATTTAGCTATTTTACGATATGAAAACAATTAGAAAACAAGCATACATGTACTCTTATTTTAACTAGTATAAGATCAGGTTCAACATATTATGTATTCTTGACACACCCACATGCAAAACAAAACCCGACTGATTCTAAAATATAACTCACACGTTTTATATTCTCACGTCCATTTTAACTAGATGTCCACGCCCTTAATATATACAAATTAGCATGCATGCATTTCTTTATTCTTTCGTTATAATGACCAGGTGTTTAGTCGTATACTAACAAGATCATATTGGTGTTTAGATAACCAGATGTAAGTACGCATGATAACGGTTTCGGATAGCAAAACTGAAACAAGGATCGGCACATAAAGGTTAAATAATTTTTTATTTTTTTATTTTTATTTATTTATTTTATTTTATTTTATTTATTTATTTATTTTTTTTTTTGTGCAGCGCCTATAAATGGTGCTCATTCACAGATTTTACAAACCATTTATATTCATCTTAATATACTTATTATGAGTCATTTAACATGCTTTCATTCTTGCAAGAAAAACAGATTCTAATAACACCGTTTATAGAATGAATAAAACATGTTCCAAATCATTATTCCATGTGTTCTCTTCTATCATTTCATGTGAGTTCTATTTCGTAAAATATGCATTCATTCTTTAACCGATTCAAATGTTTATCAAGATGACATTACTATCATGATTTCATGTGACTAGTATTCGATTTTGAAACATGTAATATCAGCCGACTACACAACTTCTTATCTAGTTATATCATGTATTGTGTTTATATGATTTTATATAATCTTCTTAGACGTTAAAAGCATGCAGCCGCAATTAAAATAAGAATATGATAGAAACAGAAACGAGTAACAAGAAATCGAACAAGGAAAGGATTAGAATACCCTCGTAGCATGTAAATAAGAATGAATTGAAGCGATGACACCAGGTCGAATACCAAGTCGACTATCACCAAGATTCAAATGATTTCCACCCCTCGAACAGAATTAACCACCCACGTCCAAGCCCTTGTCGAACAACAACTCACCCTTGATCAACACTATCAAGGACCACACGCGACCTCTTTTGATGCACTTCTGATCGAACAGGAAATGGGCAAAAAAATTGTAGCCGTCACTTGTAGTTTTTAGGTTCTAGGGTTTTTGATTTCTAGTGAAAGGAATGATAGTATATACGGTTTAGGAGATGAGAAAAACAAGGGATTTGGGCCGAGTATAGGTTAGACAAACGTGTAGAATAACCAAGGTAATATCAAATCAAATACTTTCCTATTTACTTGGTCATTATCCTTTCAAATCTTGTACATGCATATAGAATTCGGCTAGGAGTATTAGGAGGTGAAACAAATGACTTTTATAATGTGTCAAATATTCATTATATGGCTTTGTTAATTTACTTGCGTCATATGCTAACTTGTATTGGATTTATGGCACATTTGGTATGAACATTAGTTACAAATTTTAAGTTAGGGGCATTTTAGGTATTTCAAAGTTTTAAATTTTTGGGTTTAACAACAAGTTAGACCTATGATTTTGATATTATATGTAATCTATGTAAGTAACAAGTCCGGATTAGTTAGGAAGTTGTCAAGTCACCAAATAAGCGAAGCTAATGGATGAAGGATGAGTTAAGGATGGAAGAATGTAGTAACCGTTGGTAATGACTACAAAACATTTGTGGTTAAGGACCTACGGATGGCAAGTAACCAAATAAAGGGTTCCTTCATTTATGCATAAGGGTTCCTTGGTTGAGTTTTGTTTAAATTGAGTTTTTGGCGGGAAGTGGTTTCCTATTGGTTATAATAAGTAAAAATGGTCCTAATATGCTTAATGAATACTGAGGAAAATGTTTCTCACTAAAGTGAATGATTTGGTGGAGGAGTGGTGATTACGTTGGCATTGCAAGATTTTGGAGATGGTGTTGGAGTAGCAAGGTTAAGGACGTTTGTATCTTTGATGGGTGAGGAAATGTTGAGTGATGAATCACTTGATGATGATGAGGTTAGTTGAATTGTTTTGTTGAAGCAACATGGTTTTATACTAATCCTAGCGGTTTTCCTAATTGGTCTAGATGATTCTGATGAGGTGTTGGATTTAGTCATTTCAAGACTTTGGTTAGCTAGAATTATAAGAATAAGAGAAGCGATGGTGATGGTGTGAATTGGAAGTATGAATGTTTGTCAATTTATAGGAAGAACATGTTACGAAAAGTAGTATTTGAATTTGATGTTGTTTCATACACATTTGGAGGTTCCTAATCATTTGGAAGAGTTCAAATCATTTGAAGTCAATCCAATGGAGTGGGGTGGAGTGAAAGACTAAGTGGAGAAGTAAATGCTATGTGATCATGAAGGATACATGTTGTCAGGTTGTTTCACAGATTTGGAGGAACCAAAGGAAGGGTTCCTTCCTTGTATCAGAAAGGTTCCTTGGGTTAGTTTAGGCAAATTTGAAATTTTGGCGGGAATGATGATCCTATTGTTTAAAGTGTGCTAAGAAAGCTCTAGAATTACTGATAAATACTAACTAGCATGTAGGAAGCAAATTTGGAACCTAAGGATTACTAGAAAAAATCAAAAAATTCAAAGATGAAATTTTGCTGCCTGACTGAAGGACCAAACGACAATACGGGCGGAACCAAGTTTTGGGTTCCGCCATATCCGTTGGAAAAACTTGGTGGAACCAAGTTTCTGAACGGACTGAACCAAACATTGGGTTCCGCCGTTTCCGTGGAGGCTCAGAATCGAGACAGAGCAGGTTTTACGACTTCGTGGTTTTTCCGAATTCCAAAATTTTTCCTAAAACTTAAGTAATAAATTTTTTGTAGTTATAAGATAAAAAAATTACAGGTAGAAACATGCTTACCTATAGAGTTTGCGAGAGCGATTCTAGCATTCATAGTTTTAGCCGAAAAGTGAAAATGTCATAGTACTAAAGAGTTATCCCCTGCAAATGTTGTTAGTACACATATAATCCACAGACATAATATCATCCTACAACATCATAAAAACATAAAATAACATTGTTTTAATGACCAAATTGTTCAAATGCACTTGGAACATATGTACCTAATTTGATGTGATAGATTAAAACTAAAAACACATATTCTAACACATGTTAGCATATAGATAAAGCCGAGGATTATGAACTTACCATAAATGAAAATTAAGCTACAAACGGAAAATTGATAACACCAAAGTGTTATCATCCAAACATGACATGGTTAGTTTACATGATCAATCAAAGATGAGTTTCTATCTTATAGCATGATACTTATAAATCACAAATAAACAAATGCAATTACAACTTACAACAAGTAAACAACATGTATGCAAAACAACCAAATCAAGTAGTCATATAGCATGGCATAAAACAAAGATACTTATCGTCACTTTGTGTTTAAACATGACAATGTATACCAAGCTTGATCAGTTTCCTTTACATATATAAATATCACCGAATTCTTTAGTTTCAAAAAAAATCATATTAATGTTCAAAGGATACTAACTAGAATTGCCTAACTCAAAAGTTTGAGTTTCTACGTCAAAATGAAACTTAATATTTTGGACACACTATAGTATTTGGTTTATTCTTTTGACTTCAAATTAGATTTAGGCCATAACATTATTTTTACTAGAAAGTAGACTCAATTACCTTTAAAATGATAGGTGGCGTGACTCCTACGGACTTACGGTTAATTAGTTATGAATTTTTGAAATTGGACAAAAACTGTTTACTGTACCGACGGATTTCAAGGAACCAAATAAAGGGTTCCGCCCTTTATATCGTTTGGTTCCTTGGCATCTGTGACAGATTTATTAAAACTCGTATTTTGACATAAAGAAAACATGTATGACTTACTAGATTTGATAACAAACATATAATACACTTATTTTACTTCATTTCTACTGATGTAACTTATCTAATCATTTACGAAGGTGATTATTCAACTAAAATTTTAGTTATCCCAAACGCTCCTTTTAAAAACGTATTTTTCATAAATTAGCTCTAAGCACATAATTAGACACTTACAAATTCTTTTAAGAAATCTACTCTTTTATCTTTAAAGGAAACCTACAAGTTGTATACAAAGTAATTTTTAACCACAAAATTTCTAAGTATACTTAGCGAAACATTTTTCATATTATATTCCGCTTCAATGGTAATTTGATACATGGATCGTGCTCTATTTTAAAAACCATTTATTTTGAAAATAAGAGCTACGAAGCTCTGATGCCAATTGTGAAATCGTAGAGGGGGGTGAATATGTTTCCGTTTAAATATTTTAAACTTGTTGTATCAAATATAGTATAAACCATTGTGTCAAGTTATGCCATTATTAGTCCGGTTTGTTTTACTTTTCTAAAAACATCCATATGACAAATTTCCGATCAAGCTTGTTGTAATATGAGAAATGCTAATAGTCTTATGACTAATATAAAGCATATGATATAAGAAGTTCTCACACAATCATAAACATCAAGTCACAACACAAACTATAATATAGTGCAAGTATAAAAGTAAAAGGAAAGAGCAAACCGAACACGAGGATTTATAGTGGTTAGGTCACGGATCTCCTTTCCGCCCTACTCTACTCCCCGATTACCCAACTCGAGAGTTACTTCACTAGATCAACAAGCTCCCTTCTTGGCGGAGAAAACCTTACAATCGTCGCTTACACTTTTTCCGGTACAAAGCTACATACCGGGTTCTTTTACAAGGGTACAACCACTCCCGCTAGTTCTTTTACAAGGGTACAACAACTTCCGCTATGTTTTGTGGCCCAGTATAGAAACCTTGTGTTTTATGGAACAAACACATAAACCATCTAATCTATAATAATGAGTACAATGATGATCCAAGACATAAATGTCTAATGGATATGAATGACTAATCTAAAAAAACTTTCATTGATAGAAAGCCTTCAATGAATGAAGATCACAAGTTCTCTAATCTTGTTGTGATGGATCTTCATATATGTATGCATGTGGTGGATGATGATGGCAAGATCTCCAAGCTTCTTTGGTGGATCAAGATGTATGATATGCTTACAACAAAGATGAATGTTAGAAGCATTATGATCATGACAATGAGGGTGATTGATTGTGTTTTCTACATGGTTTTCTATTGATCTAAGATCTATGCAAAGTGTAGAGAAATGTGTGTTTTTCTATTTTCATCAAGTTGTTTGAAAAACCATGGACATGTATATGTACTACCAAAGACATAAACCATGTGCAAAAACCATGAGCTACTTTACAAAACTAACAAAGACCTTACACAATCTTTCCAAAGTCAACTACAACATTCTCTTACAAAATCTATGACATTTCTTACTAGATCTATGACATATCTTACAAGATCATTTGGAAAGATATACATTCTAGAATATGATGATCCATGTGATGATGTAATTATATACTTTCTATTTTGATAAAAATGTATATGAAAGTAAACTTGTAAAGTTATTAGAAATGAATTAACTTGCTATATGATGTTTAGTAAGTTACTAAAAATGTTTGATGTACTTATGTTGTTATAAGACACATTTTTATAAATTGTAAGCTTACTAATATTACCTAAACACCTAATGTGGCACTTATTCTATTTTATACCTAAAGTGCACTTTGATACCTAAAATACTTAAAGGTTCCAAAAGTATTTTAAACATTCTAAACGGTTGGTCAAGGGGTTTAATCATAATGCCACATAACAAACATGTACGAACCTGTGTTGTAGCATACGAGGACTCGAGACGTCGAGAGGTGTTGAATGTACGTTGAGATAAAATATGATTGCAAGTAACTTGTACATTTTACGTTATGTATCAAGTTATACGTTTGTCATCAATCAAAACAAACGAGACTGTACAGATTAAATATCGTAATATTTGCACTAACACAATATTTATGCAATATCATCATCTGAAGTAGTCCACCGTATGAATAATTCAATCACCATTAATGCTACTTCAATCTTATTCTCAACTTCCATACCATGATCCAACATTCTAACCATAATCTCCCTTATCAGAGGATATCTTCTCTCTGCAAACTTATGGATCATGGCTCCATCTTCCATTTCAAGTGAGTATACCCCTGATGACTCAAAGAATCTCCATCTTATTATCTCCCAATTCTCTTGATCATTACACAGAGCATCACTACTGGTTTCATTTGTCTCCCAGCTGGTCATTAAATCACCCAATAAGATAAATCCCACTCGTTTTGGCTCAGTATTCTCAGAGTAATCCTGCACTTGTAAATACAAATAGTATAACTCTTCTCTATCTACCTTGTGCAGTATATCCCATAGCTTATTGAACACTGTAAAGCTTTCATACTCTCTATGAAAAATGAGATAATCTCCTTCAGATGATTCTACCACAGAAAATGTAGAAATCTTGAACTTCTTTTCAGCATTCTCTGTCTTCTTTGGATTTTCAAAATCCACAACCCTAAGATGATTCCTCAGTTCATCAACAGTATCTGCTCTCAGCATCTTGAGCCTCTTTGATAACTGATCATCTTGAGTTGCCCTCTTCGTCTTTAACTTTTTTTTCTGTCTCTGAATCCATAGGCACAAAACTATCTAACTCTCTTTGAATTGATTCTTGAACACTGTCATATAGTTCTTTCACCTGTGGATGTCTTAACTTTTGTAGATTCTTAAATCCTCTGCCTCTCAGAAAACTTATCATAGAATTTCTCTCTTGAGCTTTGGATAATGGCCTTCTTGTTTCAATAACTGGCTTACTTGTTTCCCTTAAGTATTCAACATCTAAATTAGCTTGATACTTTCTAGCAGCCACTTCATTCTTAGCTATTTCAAAAGCTCTTAGCTGTGCCAGTGTAAAATTCTTCTTCTTCTTGGAAACTTTCCTAATTCCTTTTCCCTTGTCATTAGGATCCAATTCTTCAGATTCAGAAAAAGTTTGTGAGACTTGAGTTTGTTCAACACCAGGAATACTTATCCCTCTGGGTCTTGACATATTAACCATAATTTGAGCAATGGTCTCATCATCACTAGTTGTGTGCTCCTTTATCTCTTCTTGCTGAATAGAAGGACCAGCTTCATGATCAAAAGTTCTTGTAGAAGGTCCAGCTTCATCAATCTTTAAGGCAGCAGTACCTTGATCACCTTGATCCAAAGAACTTTGCACACCAGTACTTTGAGGTACACCTGTGGAAGTATAATCATTGGGAGATGGTGGTTTATCTTGCTCTGAAGCAATACCTTGCAGAGAAGTGCTTTCCTTGGAAACAGGATGTTGAGAAGTACTTTCAATGGAAAGAGTCTTCTCTTTTAAAACATGAACAGGTACTGACAAAGAAGCAGTTCTTTCACTTGAAGCAACTTGCTAAGGTGATGCAAGAGGTGGTGTTGAAGTATGTTATGATCCAGAATGCTCAGAATGTGCAGAATCACTTTCTTCATCAGCTGCATCCCTAACTGCCTGTGATACTTCCAATATGTGAGCTGTCAAAGGTATATTGTGGCCAGAAAACTTAACACCCTTGTTAGACATAAAAGTGAACACCTTGTGTGGAAGTACAACAGTAGGTATAAAGTCTTGAGGTTTTGGAACACCCTCAAGTGGTTTGTCTAAGAATAACTGAACAAACCTAGGATACATCAAAAATGGTGAACCAGCTTTGATGTGAGCAAGCATACCATCAAGTACCATATAGGAAAAGTTAAATTGTTGATTGGTAGCTAACCCAACTAATGCAGAGGCTATGTTATGTCCAAATTGATCCCAAGCAGTACTTTTGGGACTTAGACAATGAAGTAGGACATGGATAAGGTACTTCCAATGTGGACTAACCAATGCCTTTTAAAAAGTGAGCTTATTGAGAATACCTTCATAGCCTGTCTCTCTAAGTTCATTCTAAATAACTTGTTTGTCAAAAAGAACAGTACCTTCTTCGTCATCAAATAATAAGACTTCCTTTATTGTGGCTTTAGTGATGCGAATAGGTCTTCCTACAACTGTAGCTTGAATAACATCTTCCCCTTCTTCCAAACCAGATCTAGTTGTAGCCCAAAACTCTTGAATCCAAGGACAATGATCTCTGGATTGACCAAAAGTTAATAATTAATAGAGGACCTAGTAAGAAAATCAATGATGCCATGAAAATCAACATTCTTTTGCGTCTTCTGCAAGTTGGCAATCATGTTGTGTTTGCTAATTGTTGGACGGTTTGCCATTGTTTGTGTTTGTGAAAGAGAATGATGATCGATGATGGATTTGTTAATGTTTTAATGGATGAACAGGAACAATGATGAGGTATATAAAGAGGGAAAAGATAATCACAAAGAAGGATAATATACAAAAAATCATGGTTAATTAATGATTTTACCGTTATTTTTGGAATTTATCTTCCCCATATCTTTCGTAAAGTTGTTACCCCGTATTTCTGACCGTTGAAACAGTATCTTGACACGTCAGTACTTTCTATGAAGTGCCAAATAGTACTTTTCCATATAATATGGAGCAGTACTTTCATTTAAACATTAAGCAGTACTTTGGCTAAAAGTACTTTCCACCAAAATATCTAACAATATTGACTTTTTGACCAAAATATCTTCTAAAAGTCAACCCAAGAGAATAAATACTTTCCATTTTTACTTCTCAAATCTACCAAAGCAAGTAAGAGTTAATAGCCTTCATAAATATCCCTTGGTATAACTTTGCCTATAAAAAGAACTCGGATCAACACATATCATCATCGAAAACTTGTCTTTAACATCACAAACCCTAGTATCATCATGAGCCACTTTCCACTAATTTACATCTTATCAGATGATTCCTCTGACTCAGAGATAAGTTATTACTCTGACTCTGCTCAGGAGTCTTCAGGATGGAGTGGCTATTTTCCTCCAAGTGCATCAAGCTCAACAAACTTGAAGCCTAATAAAAAGGTTTCTACCCCTACTCCTGCTCCATCTCTCTCCAATGAGTTGCCATAGGCATTGACACAGGCTCTGGAATCAGCATTGAAAAACATGAAGTGGCCTGCTCCTGAGAAGCCTGCAAGACTACAAAGGCCTCCAAAACAAGTGTTAGGCCTTGCTTGCCCAAAGAAGCAATCTACCTTTGATAACAAGAGGAAGAGTATTCAGAAGGAAAAGCAGGGCTACGAGGGAAAAGGGAAGAGGCCAATGGAGTAGCTGATGTAGGATGTAGGTTGTTTAAGATTTGTGTTTGTTGTCTTGATGATGTTTCTTTGCTGGAATGGTTAATGTAACTCCTTTTATGATGATAATGAATAAAGTTACTTTCCTGTTTTAATGATTAATGTAGCCTCCCCTCAAATAATGAATAGCTACTAATGCCTCCCCTCAAATGTAGCTTACTTATTGATCATCCCAATACTCACCACTAAATAAGTAAATCTTGAAACATCAAAGCCCTTAGATCTGCTACATTATCATCTGTGTAAACTTTAACCACATTTATAAGTTTGTGCTCATAACAATCTCTGATAAAGTGATGCCTTGTAGGACCATAGAACAACCTATTCCACTAGCTAATCTTGCGTAAATATAAAGAGAGAAAGTAAGTAGAGAGAGAGAGAGAGTTGGAGGGAATTCCTAGTGTGTGAAATGAAGAAACTATGTTATTACTAAGTGAACCAACCTCTTCCATGAGGATTACAAGAGTATTTATACTAGTAGTCTAGGGCATCATAAATTTTTTACATTATTACACTAATAGCCCTTAGACTTTTACTAAACATGAATACTAAACATAAACTTCATCATAATGATATTCTAAAGCAACCTATTACAACACATTAATGACCGACACTTTTTATAAATAAAAATATGATCCTAACAATCTCCCCCTAAGTGTTGGTCACTGAAGGTTGCGCGACGTCATCATCTTTGTCTTTAAACTTTAACATTCATAGCTCTTGATGTCTTTAAGAATAACTAGATGAGTCATAGTACATAGTTCATTGTTCTTTGTTCATCGTTGTTGAAATGATCAAATGATGTCATCTGCCTTTCGTCACTTTTGTGTTTGTGGTGGTTGTCTGCCATTCCAACATGCTCATACGTCTTAAGTCTTTGTGATACATGCATTTGTAGTTCCCGTTCTTTCACACTGATCTTTGTACCTTTACTTCTGTAGATTCACTCATAATGCGTATAATCTTTCTTTGACTGTTGCTATCCTTTGATCTTTGTGAGAACTTTCCTTTGACTTTGTGATGCATGTATGAGCATGTGGAATCCATCGCCATGGAGATGATGTATAACTGCAGGTAAACAGTTAGCAATAAATCAACTAGTACTTACAGATAAGGAATTAGAGATCGTCAAGAGCATAGTGTGAAGACTCCTTCTAACCCTTACCAAGGCCATTCCCATTTCGGATACTCCCGAGGGTGCTTACGAGACCTACTAAGTAGCTCAACGAATGGGTGAGTCGCTGGGGATCACTTCATGACTGTAGACCGTTTAAAACCACCACGAACACTAAGCGTAACCCATAAAGAATTACCAAAGTGACCTGCTGTTAAGGCTGCTTGATGTTGACCTTGGCAGGAGTTTCCATTCAATCATTGAGAATCACAAATGTGAATCCTCTCATAAATTGTAACACCCCAACCCGATAAGGGTAGAAGTATTACATTACAGTGACATATCAGAACAAACACAAGCATATGATTTATACATACAAAAGAAATTCAGGGTTTACAAAAGGAAAATCTGATACTACAAGGTTACAAAAATAAATACTAAGTCTAATGAGGTGAAACTTCTTCTAATCATCTCTAGTCCAGCGTAACTATCAAAGCATAGTCTTCTAAGTCCAGTCACACTCTCTTCCCATAACCCAGCTTCCTACTAAAACCTGCCGCAGGAAAAGGAAATGCGGCTGAGCTTAAAAAGCTCAGTGAACAGATATGTAAACAAAGTAATGATAATGAAACAGAACAGAAGTATAGTGCATTGGGGAAATATCATAAGGAATAAGCAATAAGAGTAATAGAAATGAAAAGAATAGGATAGTCATCCACCACGAGCCCAAAACTCAAAGTCATAACTCAACATCATAATCTCAAAGTCATAAGCCGTCAATACCATAATTCATCAATATCATATAGAGGGGAGTCCTCTCAGATAATCAGATAATATGAGGGGTGTCCTCATTCTTCAAATGGGTGGAGTAGCTAGCTCCCAGAAATTGTGAAAGGCGTGTATTGCACACAGCACCAGTCACCTCAAAGTCAACTCAAAGTCATAGTTAAATCCACTAAACAGATCAGATCTAGGATTGCAATCCATACGCCCCTTACTCAAAGTCAATCTCAAAGTCATATACTCAAAGTCATAATAGCCGGCAGATAATCATAAAAGGGACGGCGTGAGAAATCACTCACCCACACATGAGTCATGCCAGTGGTGCATCACAGACATGCCTATGGTACCTCCATAGGTAGGGAAACATAAATGGCTCGGGTATCAAACTAAGAGTCAGGTCTCAAAGTCATACAAAAGGTCATATAGCAAAGTTTCATCTCAAAGTCAGCTCAAAATCATATCAAAGGTTCAATTAAAAGGGAACATAGCAATGGCTTGGGAAAACTTAATCGTATCATATCTCAAAATCATAATATCAGAAATCATATCAATGGTTCAGAATATCCAAGGTTCATTTCCAAAGGTTCATTACAAAAGATTTATTATTAAGTTTCATAAGTTCAAATAAAATGTGAAGGAGTTAAGAGAAAACAGATTTAAAAACTTTAATAATCATTTACCCATTTCATCTCAAAGATCTCCCTTTTTAAACATTCTTCATACTAGCCAATTAATCCTTCATTTAAAAATGGTTTCATTTCAAAATCATAGCGTATCATTTCAAAACAGTTTCCTTCCATAACATCAAGTTATATTTTCAAAAGGTTTTCATCTCAAATTATCATAAAGGATGAACCAGAGATATCGGATATTCAAAGGTCAGAAGTCATCGTAGTGGCAAAAGAAACGGATCACGAATCATGAGAAACCTTACTAAAAGGTTAGAATATCTGTACCTTATTCGCAAGCACAGAAATAGAAACAGATCAGAAATAGAAGTGGCTCAGGATCTCTCCTTCTTCACACCTAGAGGAGAAGAGGGGGGAATCATAATTCATTCTCAAATTCATGCCTTTCCATTTTAAGTAACTTTCCCTTTTTAGCAGGTTTCTATAAATAGTAGTTTCCACTTTTAGAAAATTTCCATATTTAGAAAGTTAAATCATTATTAATGGTAATAAGATATCTTTTAACATAATTACACCTTTGGTCCTTGGGGTTTCATAACTTTGCATTTTATATCCTTTACTTTCCAAAATTACACTTTAAACCTTTTAGTATTCAAAGTTACACTTTAAACCCTTAACTTATCCATTTTACATAATGAGCACTTATTTTAAGATGTTATATGAATGGATACTCAAACTTTCATAATTTACACTTTAAGTCCCTCAAGTTATAAAAGTTACATATTTAGCCCTTTAATTTACAACTTCAACTTTTAATTATCAATAATTACATATTATGCCCTTAAGTTATCAAAATGACACATAACCCCCTGAATATATTAAATTACTCAAAACAGCTCCAAGTTTCCAGAAATTACATGTTTAGTCCCTCTCTTTTAATTATTTTCAAAACAAACCGTAATTAGGTTTAAAATACATTTTAACCCTTTAAGATATAAAAATTACACATGGTACCCTTAGGTTACATTTTATTCGAATAGTATACAGTCCATAATAAGTTCTAAAATAACCCTTGAGTTTTAAAAGTTACAAAACTCACCCAAAACCTTTATATCAAATCGTACAAACATAAAATACCAAGATTAAAAACCCTAACCAACTCTAATTCATTTTTAATCATCACCTCATCATTAAATGTCATTTAATATTACAACACAAACCCTAGATCCAAAACCCTAAGTCACACGAATTTTATTTTCTTTTTCTTTTATACGTTTTAATCAAAATTAAATAAATCAAAATAATTTCTAAATACAAGATTTAGGCCATGACAATTCTTTCCAACATTTTTCCAGATCATAACACATCATAATAAGCCTATAATAATTTTATTAATAATTATTCTGGATCGGATCATATATTTCACAATTAAACATGTTTTTAGGGTTTTAAATCACGAAAATGATGTAGAGCATGCATGAATCGAATCAACCATTTTATTTGATGTTTATATGATGTAAGGGACCTGAGAAAAATACCAAACCAAGGATTGAACGTGTAGAGAGGCTGTACGAATTGTTGTATATGCGATTGGACAAAAACGAACCAAAAATCCACACGACTCCAAAAGCTTCTCCACGACCTTTCTATCATTTTTCCCAGAGTATACATGATATGAGGATTATGAGAAAAATCATAAACGAATTTTAGAGAGGTCGAATAAATCACAATCGATCTTACCTTATTTTTAGGGTTCGACAAAAGAAATCAAAGCCACGATCGTACCAAGCTTCAACAATTCGAATGGATATTTTTCTATGGCTCTTTGGATGTTTTTTGATCACCGAAAAATGCCTTGGATTGATGGGGTGGTCGAATGGAGGCCAAACTAATTTTGTGTGTGTTTGTTTTAGGGGCGGCACAATTAGGGTTTTGGAGAAAAATATGGATTGACTCTTTTGAAGTGATAAATGCTGATCCTAGGGGAGGGCTTGGGCCAAAAGTTTCGGCCATATTGATGGAGGAACAAAATTTGTGATTATCTTCCATATTTAAAAGATTTAAACCATTTTAAAATCAAATTAATATCTATTTTATGTCATTCGGCCCTTTAGGGGTATTTTGGTAATTTTCTAACTTTTATAAATGTTAAATGAAGTTGTTAAAATTATTTGGATACATAACTTGTGCATTGTTTGAAGTTTGGGATTTATTTGGTACCTTAATAAGCTTTCAATTGAATTTTAAATTTGTAAGGGCATTTTGGTCATTTCACATGCTTTTAGATTTTAGGTGTTACAACTTCTTCCCCTCTAAAAAGAAAAATTTCGTCCTCGAAATTTGAAGTCGCAAAGTTAGACGAAGTCGTAGCAAACCGCAAAAGTCGTCACAACATTCTCACGCCCGGGGAGGTTCTTCCAAAAGATATTCAGACCAACTGGTTTCTCATGACTCGTAATTATTGTCAAAACAGTTTCAGATTTCTCAGAAGGGTATATCGTATTGAATTTGAATCAAAAGGATAATGTACCAAACATAACGGATGATAAACGAATTCTCTAGGAAGAGGTATAAAAATACATAGGATTTTCATCGAATTGATTAGGCGAATCAGATGAGAGTACATTAAATCGTAGTAAACATGGGTGATATAAGGTTTAACTCTTCAGCTTCTCAAATAGTCTCGGCTTTCAGATAACCTTCCAAAGGTATTCTCATAAACAAACAGATCTCGTTTCCTCAAAGTCTACAATCACATATTTTACTCATAGTAGATCATAATGAACAACTTCACGAATGCGAATCGTATACGGGCAGAAAGCATATGGTTAGATATCATCATTGGCAGAAATTTCATAATGGAACCTAAGATTCTTATCAGAAGTTGCAAAGATCAGCAAAACACGTGTCGAGAGTCCAAACGTTTCGAATCGTATATCAAGGACAGCAGATTAAACGTATAGGTAGAATGAACCTGAAGTCTCACTAAACTCAGATGATCTTGATCAGATGTCCGAATTCTAAAGCTTCTAAGGCACTCCTCGAAATATCACATGCCCACCATAAGTGCACGTTATATGATGTAAGTATTATCACGTTGGCCAGGCGTCATAATACTGGCATCATATACATATGCCCTCATGCTGGTCATACTTTATCTCAAGTCGTGAACCACACAAACTTATCTAAATCCACTTAGTCCACCTACATTCTCAGAGGTCCAAAATCAAACAACATAACTAAGAGAACGAAATCACTCGAAGAGTAACAGAAATCCGAGAATGTCATTCAAAATTAAGTTACGTCATCAATAGCGTCAATCCTTTACAGCATCATCTCGTTTAAACACACTGTCCGCTTCGGAATCCGTCCACTCAAATACAAATTTCAAAATTTCTTACAAGTTGGGGTAGTCTGTTTACTCTTGTCCATCTTAACTCATGATTAAAAGAATTTAAAACTCGAGTCGGGTTCCTCCGGTCTTCAGCAGCTCCTCTTGGTAGTGTGGCATCGTAGCGGCAGTCTCTGACGCTCTTACTGTGCATCCCTCCATCTGCAGGTCTGCTTCTGCTCTCAATTCATCTTAGTACAACTAAAATGAATAGAGAAACAAGACTGCGTGTCTTCGACAGGTCTTCTAACATAGCTCCAGGTTGTGTGTTGAATGGTTCGTCTTCTTTGGTCTGGTTGTCTTGGTGCCCAAACTGAAATCTTCACGTGTTGCATGATGTATGATTGAGCACTATCCCAGTTCCTCACTTCTTCTTGTATGCTTCTTCCATGGTAATGCTTGTCGCAACCATCTCCTACTACTCTTCCACCAGGTTTCTAACTCCGATAACGGTCTTCAATCTTGGTCCTTCTTGTGAAAGCTCTGTCTTTACATTATACCGGGTAGTGTTGTCTATTATGCTTTCTGAACATCAATCAAATTTCTCTTCCAGAACAAAGGGTCGTCTCACCAATAATCTCTATGTTCTTCTTTCGTTTTAGAACACAACACAATGTCATACTATGACATTTTGTCCAAAACACGCGAAAAACATGATTATTCTAGCCAACACCATTGGCATCATTCAAGTTCATAATTGCTATAACGAGTGCAAAGGCAACTTCAGAAATCATCTCAGGGAGTTTTCACATCGCCTTCTTTCTTCTTCAAGAACTGAAATACTTCACAAAGGTTACTCTCGGTTAGTTAACTCTCTTCTTAGAAGTTCTTGTGGTTGCTTCTTTAGTGATTCAAATCTAAAATGGTGAAATCAGATGCGGAGTTTCAAAGGAAGGCCAAACTAATTATTGATACTCGGAAATAGCTAATGATTAGTGATAGTGGTACGTTTAAGTTCACGATAGTCGATACATCATTGCATACTTCTCTTGTTCTTCTTCATAAACAAACAAGAGTATCCAAAGAGAATCACAAAGGGTTAACAAAAATCATACTCCATCAGCTCCTTCAATCTCTCAACTTCTATGGCACCATGGTTTCTTCAACTGAGATCAGTTCAAAGGAGTACCAAAAAGGTTCATCAGAGAATACCGAAAAATCTTCGTACAACAAAATGTTTTCCAATAGTCGAACTTTCTAAGGGTTGATAATAATGGTTTTCAGGAAAGACTTGATAATCATATGAGTTCGGGGTTGGTGTTTCCATAGTGGCAGAAATTTTAGTAGATGTAGAGAATCATCATAACGAAATAGGGTGAAGCAGATTTTTAAGGTCACATTTCAGATATGGTAGTCTATGGTGTCTTCACGAATAGTCATTCAGTCCAAAAGACCATACAATCAGACATCCCAAAGTCAAAGGATTCATAGAGTGGATACAGTCGTTAAATTATACAAATAGTTCATATCTCAGAGTCAAGTACATGATTCAACAAAAGTGTTGGGATGGATAAACGAACAGTTCAATGTGTGGGAATTCGTTTAGCTTCTTAGCAATAGTATCAGGTAGAATACGAACATCGCATAATTGTCAATTGTAAGATGTACAGAATATCAGTTATCAGCATCCTCATGCTTAGTTAACAATTCCATACAGAGATAGTCTTTACATCATGCCCTTTCAAAGGAAACGGTTGGCAAAACAAGGTTCATCATTCAAAGAGAGGAAACAAAACTTCTCATATTCGTGGTTCATAATTACCAAAATTCTCATAGGAGTAGTAATGGATCATACAGAGTTAAGTAGTATCAGATGATACATTCATACCCAGCATAAGTAAGGAATTTACAGAATGTGTCGAACACATTGTGGTTGAATGACCTACGATGTGGTCGAAAAGGTGTCAAACAGCTTATCAAACAAATCGGAGGCGGAGATCAAAATCTGAAGGTGAAACTTAAATGTGTAAGGTATCCAGGTAGCCTCCCGAGGTATTCCAAACTTACTTGGTTACTAAGCTTAAGTTGCAAAACTTCTAACTTCTGAAACAAGGGTCCTTATAAGGCTTATCCAAGAGCAAAGGCACGATCAGAGTGATGCGGAAGCAAACGATACTTACATGAATGTCTTAGTCTACCCATTCCTCACTGGTAATAACTTAGGTTCCTATGGGGAATCCTAATGTAAAGTTTCAAAGGTTGTCTTATGAGCGCCTACAGGGAAACTTAGGGGTCCAAACTTCACAGGTCAAGGGTAAATGTATTACGAATCGCAGCCTGGGCTCTGATACCATAATTGTAACACCCCAACCCGATAAGGGTAGAAGTATTACATTACAGTGACATATCAGAACAAACACAAGCATATGATTTATACATACAAAAGAAATTCAGGGTTTACAAAAGGAAAATCTGATACTACAAGGTTACAAAAATAAATACTAAGTCTAATGAGGTGAAACTTCTTCTAATCATCTCTAGTCCAGCGTAACTATCAAAGCATAGTCTTCTAAGTCCAGTCACACTCTCTTCCCATAACCCAGCTTCCTACTAAAACCTGCCGCAGGAAAAGGAAATGCGGCTGAGCTTAAAAAGCTCAGTGAACAGATATGTAAACAAAGTAATGATAATGAAACAGAACAGAAGTATAGTGCATTGGGGAAATATCATAAGGAATAAGCAATAAGAGTAATAGAAATGAAAAGAATAGGATAGTCATCCACCACGAGCCCAAAACTCAAAGTCATAACTCAACATCATAATCTCAAAGTCATAAGCCGTCAATACCATAATTCATCAATATCATATAGAGGGGAGTCCTCTCAGATAATCAGATAATATGAGGGGTGTCCTCATTCTTCAAATGGGTGGAGTAGCTAGCTCCCAGAAATTGTGAAAGGCGTGTATTGCACACAGCACCAGTCACCTCAAAGTCAACTCAAAGTCATAGTTAAATCCACTAAACAGATCAGATCTAGGATTGCAATCCATACGCCCCTTACTCAAAGTCAATCTCAAAGTCATATACTCAAAGTCATAATAGCCGGCAGATAATCATAAAAGGGACGGCGTGAGAAATCACTCACCCACACATGAGTCATGCCAGTGGTGCATCACAGACATGCCTATGGTACCTCCATAGGTAGGGAAACATAAATGGCTCGGGTATCAAACTAAGAGTCAGGTCTCAAAGTCATACAAAAGGTCATATAGCAAAGTTTCATCTCAAAGTCAGCTCAAAATCATATCAAAGGTTCAATTAAAAGGGAACATAGCAATGGCTTGGGAAAACTTAATCGTATCATATCTCAAAATCATAATATCAGAAATCATATCAATGGTTCAGAATATCCAAGGTTCATTTCCAAAGGTTCATTACAAAAGATTTATTATTAAGTTTCATAAGTTCAAATAAAATGTGAAGGAGTTAAGAGAAAACAGATTTAAAAACTTTAATAATCATTTACCCATTTCATCTCAAAGATCTCCCTTTTTAAACATTCTTCATACTAGCCAATTAATCCTTCATTTAAAAATGGTTTCATTTCAAAATCATAGCGTATCATTTCAAAACAGTTTCCTTCCATAACATCAAGTTATATTTTCAAAAGGTTTTCATCTCAAATTATCATAAAGGATGAACCAGAGATATCGGATATTCAAAGGTCAGAAGTCATCGTAGTGGCAAAAGAAACGGATCACGAATCATGAGAAACCTTACTAAAAGGTTAGAATATCTGTACCTTATTCGCAAGCACAGAAATAGAAACAGATCAGAAATAGAAGTGGCTCAGGATCTCTCCTTCTTCACACCTAGAGGAGAAGAGGGGGGAATCATAATTCATTCTCAAATTCATGCCTTTCCATTTTAAGTAACTTTCCCTTTTTAGCAGGTTTCTATAAATAGTAGTTTCCACTTTTAGAAAATTTCCATATTTAGAAAGTTAAATCATTATTAATGGTAATAAGATATCTTTTAACATAATTACACCTTTGGTCCTTGGGGTTTCATAACTTTGCATTTTATATCCTTTACTTTCCAAAATTACACTTTAAACCTTTTAGTATTCAAAGTTACACTTTAAACCCTTAACTTATCCATTTTACATAATGAGCACTTATTTTAAGATGTTATATGAATGGATACTCAAACTTTCATAATTTACACTTTAAGTCCCTCAAGTTATAAAAGTTACATATTTAGCCCTTTAATTTACAACTTCAACTTTTAATTATCAATAATTACATATTATGCCCTTAAGTTATCAAAATGACACATAACCCCCTGAATATATTAAATTACTCAAAACAGCTCCAAGTTTCCAGAAATTACATGTTTAGTCCCTCTCTTTTAATTATTTTCAAAACAAACCGTAATTAGGTTTAAAATACATTTTAACCCTTTAAGATATAAAAATTACACATGGTACCCTTAGGTTACATTTTATTCGAATAGTATACAGTCCATAATAAGTTCTAAAATAACCCTTGAGTTTTAAAAGTTACAAAACTCACCCAAAACCTTTATATCAAATCGTACAAACATAAAATACCAAGATTAAAAACCCTAACCAACTCTAATTCATTTTTAATCATCACCTCATCATTAAATGTCATTTAATATTACAACACAAACCCTAGATCCAAAACCCTAAGTCACACGAATTTTATTTTCTTTTTCTTTTATACGTTTTAATCAAAATTAAATAAATCAAAATAATTTCTAAATACAAGATTTAGGCCATGACAATTCTTTCCAACATTTTTCCAGATCATAACACATCATAATAAGCCTATAATAATTTTATTAATAATTATTCTGGATCGGATCATATATTTCACAATTAAACATGTTTTTAGGGTTTTAAATCACGAAAATGATGTAGAGCATGCATGAATCGAATCAACCATTTTATTTGATGTTTATATGATGTAAGGGACCTGAGAAAAATACCAAACCAAGGATTGAACGTGTAGAGAGGCTGTACGAATTGTTGTATATGCGATTGGACAAAAACGAACCAAAAATCCACACGACTCCAAAAGCTTCTCCACGACCTTTCTATCATTTTTCCCAGAGTATACATGATATGAGGATTATGAGAAAAATCATAAACGAATTTTAGAGAGGTCGAATAAATCACAATCGATCTTACCTTATTTTTAGGGTTCGACAAAAGAAATCAAAGCCACGATCGTACCAAGCTTCAACAATTCGAATGGATATTTTTCTAGGGCTCTTTGGATGTTTTTTGATCACCGAAAAATGCCTTGGATTGATGGGGTGGTCGAATGGAGGCCAAACTAATTTTGTGTGTGTTTGTTTTAGGGGCGGCACAATTAGGGTTTTGGAGAAAAATATGGATTGACTCTTTTGAAGTGATAAATGCTGATCCTAGGGGAGGGCTTGGGCCAAAAGTTTCGGCCATATTGATGGAGGAACAAAATTTGTGATTATCTTCCATATTTAAAAGATTTAAACCATTTTAAAATCAAATTAATATCTATTTTATGTCATTCGGCCCTTTAGGGGTATTTTGGTAATTTTCTAACTTTTATAAATGTTAAATGAAGTTGTTAAAATTATTTGGATACATAACTTGTGCATTGTTTGAAGTTTGGGATTTATTTGGTACCTTAATAAGCTTTCAATTGAATTTTAAATTTGTAAGGGCATTTTGGTCATTTCACATGCTTTTAGATTTTAGGTGTTACATAAATGTTCTGGCAGATTGCTAAGATCTGCGTAGGACTCTTAAGTTTACATCTTGCATCCTTAATGATGAACAACCAATGTAGAAATATCATGTGTTCCTATGAGATCTTTTGATGAATCTCGGGGCTCTAGACTCAATATGTGCACATTTTCCTATGCAGAGATTAGGAAGAGGTCTCCTGCTTCAATATCAACCATCTCTAATAGATAAGTCGATAGATTACACCGGTTCCCCGTGAGAATGAAACAAGCTCTTTTAAAAGAACTTTAGTGGCTAGAAGGTTAAGTGTTGTGCGTCACTGGGTCGATGACGTCTTTATCTTCAATACCGGTGTCACCTTAGCAACAACCAGTAGCATACGAATTGAACCCGGTGTCTGCCCTAAGGTTGAACATTTGGAGGGCTATTTCTTTTCACCCTTTTTCATAACTTTTCTTTTTAATTCTTCAACCCCTTCTTTCTCCTTTCTCATTTTCTCTTTTTTTCAATCATACCTAAGGACTTCTAATTCTACTCTATTGGATTTGTCCTGGATAGATCCCTTCGGCTCTGGCGGATCATCGGACGGTTTTTCCTAACCTTAGTCACCTTATATCTTCATGACTATCCTATTGTTGCCATAAAACCATTTATTTGAAAATCTCTCAAAGTGTTTATGATTATGAAACATATTTGTTGACACTATGAGAGTTTTGGTTTCTTCTGAAGGACTCCCCCTTCGCATGTGCTCATGGATTTTTAAGAAATTTGCACATGTGGGGGAGTTTGCACTTTTTGAATTGATCCACTTTTAGTGAACATGACCGATTCGAGACACGCTTACATCACTAGTTAGACTAGCTTGAAATTATTATCCGTCCTGGTCAAGTCTAAAGAAAGTCTCTAGATACGGTACATTCTACTCAGACAAGTCCTATTCGAGACACGCTTACATCACTAGTTGGACTAGCTTAAATTTATTACCCGTCCAGGACAAGTCTTTTCAATTACTGACATTTAAAGCTTCATCAATTCATTGGTACTTTCTGAGTCGAGCTCTTTAGAGATTCAGTCACAATCTTTAAACACCTTTGATCACATTTTAATCATGTCTTATCCCCCTCAAAAATAGCATATCGTGATATTTTTTATATCAACTGATTAAGAGAAAGCTTTTTGGAGAGATAGACCGATTTCATTTTGCATGAATTCGGAACATTTTTGTTTTTGTACTCCCCCTTAATAATTGCTTATTGTAAAATCAATTAAGGGTTTGGAGGGAGTTTTCTTGAGAACTAATTTTGAGAGATTTTGAGAAATCTATTGAACAATCTTGAAAAAGTGCTCAAGAATTCTGTTTAAAAATGAGTTTTGTTTGAAGTCTTTTTCATTTTTTTAGACTCAAACTTTTTTGAAAAAGATTTCGTCCTTGAAAATACGAGTCCTTGATTCGAAAATAATTAGAAGTCATCATTTAAGTCCGGGTTTCGTACGGAAGTATACGAAAGCCATAGTGAAGAAACTTTTGAGAAACGATATGCTTTTAAAAAAACATTTTAACGAAATCCCGGTCAAGCATCTGTACATGTCCGTATCATTGTTGAATGACATTTCTAGAAACGTACAAAATATTGATTTATACGAGAGACATGTCGTGAGAAGAATACTTTTTGATTTTTTGATTTTATGTTGTTTTTGTATTTTTTGAAAATTTTATATTTTTGTATTTTGTTTTTGTTGGTTTTTCAAATTTTGTATTTTGTTTTTTCAAAAATATTTACAGCGAAGCGATTTTGAAAACATTTTTCAAGAAGATTCGAGAAGACGTTCTAGCTCCTCAGGAGTTAGGCTACGTATGCCAATTCGTTGAAGTAAATAGTTAAACCTTTCTTTTGGAAGGGCTTTAGTAAATAGATCGGTGAGTTGGTAATCAGTCTTAATGAAAAATAATTCAACAGTACCCTCTTCTAGCGGACTTTGATATGCTTAGTCTTTGAATGTTGTACTGGATTGCACGAGATGGCTATGGTACTTTTTGAGTCACAATACAAAGGTATTCTGTCAAAAGTAAAGCCATAATCTGTGAGCTGTGTCCGCATCCAAAGAACTTGGGCACAACACACAGATAGAGACACATACTCGGCTTCGGCGGTTGATAGTGCAGTACAATCCTGTTTCTATGAAGACCAGCTTACTAGCTTTTCACAAAGTGTGCTACACCTGATGTACTCTTTGCTGTAACTTGATCACCGACATGGTCAGCATCTGAAAATGCTGTTATATTAAACCCCGAATCCTTCAGATACCAAAGTCCCTTGTTAATGGTGCTTCGTAGGTACCAAAAGATCCGTTTAACCTCTTTGAGGTGAAGTTCGGTAGGCTTTGCCTGAAATTGTGCTAACAAACAAACAGCAAATTGAATATCGGGTCGACTAGCAGTTAGGTACATGAGAGAACCGAACATGCACAGATATTTCTTCGGATCGATGGGTTTCCCAAACAAATCAGCACCAATTTTTGGTGAAGTGACCATTGGTGTACCAACAGAATCACAGTTTTCTATTCCATGTTTTTTCAAAATCTCTATTGTATATTTAGCTTGATTGATAAAAATACCATGAGGGGATTGATGTATTTGTAAACCAAGAAAGAATTTTAGTTCCCCCATCATGGACATTTCAAATTTGCTTTTCATGAGATTTTCAAAATGTTTTGAATGATTCAGATTAGTGGACCCAAAGATAATGTCGTCCACGTAAATCTGAACAATCAAAATGTCATCTTTGAATTTTTTGGTAAACAAGGTGTCATCAACTGTTCCTTTGGTGAAATTGTTTTTAAGCAAGAAAGATGATAGTTCGTCATATCACGCTCTTGGAGCTTGTTTTAAACCATAAATGGCTTTCTTAAGCTTGTAGACGTAGTATGGATGATCTTTGTCGATGAATCCCTCTGGCTGACTCACATACACTTCTTCTTTCAGAGTTCCATTTAAGAAGGCTATCTTAATGTCCATCTGGTAGACTGTGATGTTTTGTGAGCGGCATAGGCTAAGAAAATCTGGACAGATTCAAGTCTAGCTACAGGCGTGAATGATTCTTCGAAATCTATCCCTTCTTCTTGTGGATAACCTTTAGCCACGAGATGAGCTTTGTTGCGAATTACAGTCACTTCCTCATCCAATTTGTTCTTCCACAACCACTTGAGATCAAGAACTCGTTTATCAAGTGGTCGTTCAACAAGTTCCCAACTATCTGGTATTGAAGAATTTCCTCCTGCATCGCTTCTATCCATGGGTTTTCTGCCATTGCTTCCCGAATGTTCTTAGGTTCTTTGAGGCTGATTGAGAAAATGTAAATGCACAATTCGAGATCGGTGGTAAGTTGTGTCCTTGTCTGAACTGGCTTTGAAGGTTCACTAATAACTTGTTCTATTATATGGTCTTTTGTCCATTGAAATGTAGAAGGGTACCTTGGGTTTAACGAATGTGTATTAGTCGGTTCTTGTAACCTTGAAGAAGATTCAACAGAGTCTGTTGCAAATGGGTTTTCAAATACTTCTTCTTCTTCTAACGTAACATCGTTTGAATTATTTGTTGGTTCTTCTTGAATATTTGTGTTTTGTTGTTACTCATCAACTCTTGGTAGAACAATTTAAATGACTGGAGTTGCTTGAGTAGATGTTGATGATGCTGAGGGACTTGGTGCTTCAGCTTCGATTGTTGTAGATGCATCTTGTGATGGTGGTGGTGGTTGATGGTTTTGAGCGGGTGCAGCGGAATGTTGTTGAGATGCATTTGTCGAAGTTCCACCATAATATTCATCAAACATTAACTCGAAGAAATTTTCCAGTTCTTGTTCTGAAGGTTTATCCGTGTTTGTTGAATGAGCTCCTTGAGGCACGAGTCCTGAACTGATGTGTCCAGAAGTCTGCGGGTTTGGTGCGGGTCCTAATCCGTTTTGATTAGAAGCCGTCAGATTAACCGCGGGTTCTAGAGCGAGTCTCTCAGAAGCCATTTGTGAAATCTCGTCAAACTTCACATTCATCGTCTCCATTATCCTTTTTGTTCTTCTAATATACACCCTAAATGCCCTCGAGTTTTCTAAATATCCAATGAAGATTCCAATGTCACCCTTAGCTTTCAACTTTCCTAGATCTTCTCTGTCGTTCGTCGGATAGCACAAAGCGCCAAACACGTGAAGGTAAGAGATGTCAGGTTTCCGGTTGTTCACTAGCTCATATGGGGTTTTATTGAATCTTGGATGGATTAGGGATCGGTTTTGAGTAAAACAAGCAGTGGCTACAGCATCAGCCCATAAGAATAGTGGTGCACTAGAATATATCAGCATTGAGTGAGCAGCTTCTACAAGTGTTCAATTTCTTCTTTCAACTACCCCATTCTGCTGTGGAGTTCTAACAACTGATGTTTGGTGAGTGATTCCCACGTCTTCAAAGTAGGTTCTTAACTACTGATTAGTGAATAAATCTTAAATCTTTTACATTATTACAAGAGTATTTATACATTATTACACTAATAGCCCTTAGACTTTTATACTAGTAGTCTAGGGCATCATAAATCTTTTACATTATCCACAAAACATGATTACACTAATAGGCCTTAGACTTTTACAAAACATGAATACTAAACATAAACTTCATCATAATGATATTCTAAAGCAATCTATTACAACACATTAATGACCGACACTTTTTATAAATAAAAATATGATCCTAACATGCCTAATATGAATATGCTTAGTCTTGAAATGATAGACAGGATTCTTCACAATACAGATTGTACTCTCATTATCAATGTTGATAGGAGTATTCTTGAAGTTAAATCCATAGTCCAAAAGTTGATTTTGCAACCAAAGTACTTGAGCACAACAACATGCAGCACCCACATATTCTGCTTCTGTGGAAGATGTTGCTGCAATTGTTTGCTTCTTGCATTGCCATGAAACTAATCTTCTCCCAAGGAATTGGCATCCTCCAGTGGTTGATCTTCTGTCATAATTGTCTCCAGCATAATCACTGTCTGAAAAGGCTTCCAAATGAAAAGGAGACTCTCTAGGATACCACAACCCTAGCTTAGGTTGTTGCCTAAGATACCTAAAAATCCTCTTGACTGCATTCATATGTGAAACTTTGGGTTCGACCTGATGTCTTGCACATAAGCACACAGCGAAAGTAATGTCAGGTCTAGATGCAGTCAAATACATTAAACAGCCAATCATGGATCAATAGAGCTTAACATCAACATCTTCTCCATATTCATCTTTTCCCAATGGTTTGTTGGCATCAATGGGTGTGGAGGCTGGCTTGACAGTGGTGAAGTTAAATCTCTTTAGAATGTCTATAACATACTTATCTTGACTAATGAAAATTCTACTGCTTGATTGTTGAACTTGAAGCCCCAAAAAGAATGTTAATTCACCCATGGAACTCATTTGAAACTCTTTTTGCACGAGCTCCTCAAACTCTTTGACCATTGACTGTTTTGTAGCTCCAAAGATAATGTCATCCACATATACTTGGACAAGCATAATGTTTGGAATACAAATATTCTTATAAAAGACTCGGTCACCTAAATGATGTAATAGCATTAAGTTAGCTCGTAGTTAGTTAATTTATTAGTTATTATTAGTTTAAGTAACACTGTGAAAGAAGGACGGGTCTTTACCCACTGTATACCTGATCCACAGCCCGGGTGTGGGCGTTTTCTTTACTTTGTATAAATACCCCTCTCCCACCAAGGGAGAGGGTTGGACCTTTCATTCATATTAATTTAATATCTCTCTAGTTTATCTCTCAATAAAAAGCCTCCCAACTTCTCATCTTTTCTTTCTCTCTAATTCGATCCAGAACCACAAGAAACCATACATGTTATGATTATCAGTATCCTACAATTGGTATCAAGAGCCATGGATTCATCTTAGGACCTTGTAGAATCGAATTTGGTGTGGTTTTGTGTAGTTTTTGCAAGTTAGAAGTGTTTTTCTTTGAAAACATCATGGTTTGATTCTTCTAGTGTTATTTGATATGTTAGGGGTGTACTTTTATGATCATTGGTGTTAGTACTACATTGTTTTTCAGTTGGTTATGCTATATCAAACGTTTATTTGAAGTTGGGATTGATTTTGGGACGTTTGCTTAGTTGCAGTTTGCTATACTGTTTCATTTCCTTGTAGCGGTTTGCTACTGAATCTTGTGGTTTGCTAGGCAGCGAGTACTATTTTGGGTATAAGGACAAAATGCAAGATAGTAACTGTTTTGGACTGTTGTGACCTGCGATTTGTTATTTGCGGTTTGCTCTTACGACTTAAGTTTTTGCGGTTTGCTCCTGCGGTTTAAGTTTTTCTGCGTTTACTTCGTCTAGCGTTTAACTCACCTTGCATTTACTTCGTCTAGCGTTTAACTCACCTTGCGGTTTGCCATGAATAGCGTTTATCTCACTAGCGGTTACTTCATCCTGCAGTTTGCTCCTTTTTGTGGTTACCTTGCCTGGTCTAGCAGTTATCTCAGAATAGCGGTTTCCTTACTTAGCGGTTTACTCCTTTTTAGTGAGTTTCTCTACTTTTTTGGCAATTAACAAAGTGGTGAGGCTCTTGTGATAGGTTAATCATTTGTATTTGGTGAATTGTTGTAACTTAAGTCGTTTCGATTAATCTAATTGTGATATGACGTTGTGAGTTAATTCTTACGACTTGACTAATCTCAATTGGATATATTGTAACTTGACTGGTCGCAACTTGACACTTAGTGCAAACTGTGACTCATCCGGTACCTCTCTCTAAGTATAACTTGCTAAGTATATCTTCCGATCTCTGTTGTTGACTTTAGTAAAATCCCGGGAAAGAATCGATTTCTTGGTTTAAGTCACAAGAGTTGTAAGATCCCGTTTGAAGATTTTGTTATGGCAACTGTTTCGGATGACATTCAAGCTGCTGGGTCCGATACCCGACCTCCTATGCTAGATAGGACTGACTATGAATCGTGGGCACAAAGAATCAGACTTTATTTCCTGAGTAAAGAAAATGGTGAGAACATTCTGCGATCAATTGATGAAGGTCCTATGCAGATGGGTACTACCAAAGATGTTATCTCCACTGCTGAGGATAGATCTGTCACCCATGTAATTGACAGGCTACGTACTTACAATGACCTCAGTGATGCTAAAAAGAAGCGTTATGATGCAGATATTTGAGCTTCCAACATCGTGATTCAAGGGTTACCCAAAGATGTGTACAAGCTAATCAACTTCAACACTGATGCTAAAGCTGTTTGGGACAACGTCAAAATGCTTCTGTCTGGATTGAAGCTGACCAAAGAAGACCGTGAGTCTCAGTTGTATGATGAGTTTGAGCATTTCAAAATGAATCCTGGTGAAAACATTACCGAATACTATGTCAGATTTCACAAGTTGGTTAATGACATGAGAATGATCCGAATGACAATGCCTAACATCCAACTCAACTCTAAGTTTGTTAACAACATGTTACCTGAGTGGGATCGTTTTGTTACTGCAGTAAAGCTCAACAAAGGACTGAGAAATACAAACTATGAACAGTTGTTTACCTACTTACAACAACATGAGAAGCATGCAGCTTTTGACCGACAATTAAGAGAGAAGCTCAATCCAACTGCCACCAATGACTTACTTGCATTCATGACTAGTATGTTGCCAACTACTCAACCTGTGTCATCTGTGGATCAATCATCTCTACAATCACTTGCTGCCATGAATACACATCTCGACTCAGGGTATTCTCATATTGATAAGATGATTGACAATCTTTCCAACCAAGTGTCTCTACTTGTTCAACATTTCAGAGCTGCACTCCCACCAACCAACAATCAACTCAGAGCTTCCTCTAACCCATGTAATCAGGCTGTTGTAGAAGATAGAAGAGCGATGGTGCAGAATGTTCAGGGCAGACAAAATGTGAATCAAAGGAATGCTGCACGGGGTTACTTGCAGAACAGAGTTAGAAATGTGAATCAGGGACAAGGAAGGCAATCAAAATGTTACAACTATGGGGGTTTAGGTCACATCGCCAGAAACTGCACTCAGCCAAAACGTCCTAAGTACTCAGATTACTTCAAGGACAAAATGTTGCTCATGCAAGCTCAAGAGAATGGAGTTTTGCTAAATGAAGAAGAATTGGCTTTTATTGCTGGGGATGATGGAAAGACATTTGATGATGATGTGGATGAACAACCTGTTCAGGACTTAGCTCTTAATGATCCAAACATCTTCCAAGCTGAGGATTGTGATGCTTTTGACTTAGACGTTGATAATGAACCCACTACTCAGACAATCTTCATGGCTAATCTATCCTCTACTGTCTCACCATCACAACAATCTGGTCCCTCCAAATCATCCATCATATATGAGGTACTGAAGTTATATGATGAATGTGTAGTTAATGATGAACAAAAGACCTTCAACAATATACGACAAAATAATGTTGGTGAACCAAATGAGGCTGAATTGGAAAACATTAGTGTTGTTCCAAATGAGCAACATTCGGATCACAACAGTGATTCTGACGTATTTTGTGGTATGTCTTCTGTTGTATGTGACATTGAGGTGATACATGAACAAAAGATATGTAACGAAGTACAACAAACAAACGTTGCAGAATTAGATATTGCTAATATGGGTAATAACAATTTCGTCCCATATGAACAATATGTAATGCATAATGTCGACCCTGTTGTATCAAGTGATATATCCTCTGTTGATGACAATGTGTGTGAACTTGATGTGTACACTACTGTTGCACCCGATGACACTCTGACCACTAGGATTAATATTCTTAAGGATCAAGTTAGGTGTTATGAACAACGTGCAAAATTTGAGCTAACCGAACGTGAACAAAAAATGGATTGGCAAATGCAAGCGTACATAACTGAACAAAACTTAAAGGAAAAGGCATTTAAACAAGAGATTAAATCTATTCAAAATCAACTTGATCGTGCTGTTAAGGAAAAACAAGAAATTCAGGAGAGTTTAAATATTTCAAAAAGTGAATTTCAGGAAAAGGAAACTGAACTGTTAAATGAATTTTCAAACTTGAAGCAGTTGAAATACAAACTTGAAAAAAAGTTGTACATCCAAGGCCAAACTTGTCAAACAGCTCAAATGATGGAACAGCACATTAAGCAGCGGGATAAGCATAGTGATAAGGATTGAGGTATGCCTAAAACTAACTTCCTTAAGAGCGTTAGTGCCTCACAACCTGCACTGTATAATGCCAAGGTTATGCTTACACCCAAACATGCCCCTCCAAATAGTTGGTCTAGTAAAGAATTGGATGATCTTGAGTCTGCCAACAGAGAGAAATTTGATAATAAAATGAAGGATCCCATGTGCATTAAACACCGTGTCATTGTTAAGCCCCATGACTATTATGAACAAAACTGAGTGACTATTTTTGCACCTCAAACTAAGTTAACACTAGAACAAGTATTTTGGCCATTAGATGTTGAGAAAATGAAAGCTGAAGAACTTACGGCCAAGACTCCTAAAAAGTTAGCTGCCCCAACGGTGTATCCCCCCAATACACCAATGCACTTAGTTCAGTTGTCACTTCCCACACAATGTAAAACTCTTATTAGCATATATGTCCTTTGTCAAATGTTCACTGATTTTGATAAAACATGCAAAAAGAGAATCACGCCAACGGGAATTACTGAGGGTGAACGGGGATTTGAGCTTACTAAAGAGTGTTCTTTAACTCAAGTCATCCCATTTTTTAAACTAATCAAAGAACACTTTGAGGGTTTACGACAGTCCTTTGATTCTGATCTAAAAGAAATGAAAGAGGTGTTTAAAAACGTGGAGAATAAGGGTAAACAAATTGCAATAGACCTTCAACATAGTGAGATAGCAAGTAAAAATATTCTTATCATGAATGACAATTTGATTGCTAAATGTATTGCTCAAGATGTGTTTAATACTGCTACTGATTCTATGATAAATGCTTGTCAATTTCATGAAATGTCTATTGCTTTGAATGATCTCCAAAATCGTGTTGTTGAGCTTGATGGGGAGAATTTGAAACTACATGAAAAAATTCAAAATGATGATCATGACAACATGGTTAAACACTTTTCTAAAATATCAACATATTTGATAATCTTAATCTAAAATTAGAATATCAACATTTAGAAGAAAGGATTAAAATATCAAAGGCAAAGACATCTTCTGATGTTCCTGAATTTGATACATATTTTGAATTGGCAAAAAGGGATGAAAAAATTCAAGCTCACACACATACGATTAGGAAATTGAGGGTTCAAGTTGCCCAAATGAAGTCTCCCATGATTGATGTGATCGACAACCATAAACCTCAGTTTACAGATTCTCAGAGCTTTCAACTTCAAAACATGATCAACATACTCAAACATGAAAATGATTGTTTTCAAGCTGAAAACTCTAAAGTAAAACAACATTAGAAAGAGTTACATGATTCAATTAAGATCACTCGTGATAAAACCAACGAAAAGATAACTTCTTTGCTAAATGAAATTGAGAATCTTAAGACCAAGGTGAAAGGGAAGATGCCAGTCATTGCAAGTGACTTTATCAATTCAAAAGTCTGTGAATGTAAAAAATATGCATGTGAGGCTGTGTCCATACCGCTTCCACTTAGGAACAATGAGTTAGTCCATAGTGATTACCTTAGACACCTTAAGGATTGCCTTGACATGACCCGTGAGACCATTGAAGATGGAAGAATAGTGAGACCCTCTGATAACGTAATATCAGACATTAGTTTTCTCACCAAACGGTCACAACTTTTGCTAGAATATGCCATAGGTACATGCCCCAAGATTCCCAACATGCGAGATAGAAAGGGCACATCTTCATCTAAGAGTTTGAAAAAGCATGTTACCTTTGATATACCTTTGGCTAGTTTTGATCATAGCACATCACCACCTAGAAACCAAACAACTATACAACACTCTAATGTTCCCACCGTCCTTTCTACAGGAGTAAGCAATGACACTAAAGCTGGCAAGTCAAAGCATAAAGGCAATACAAGGAATGATAGGACTTCGCCAGTTAAGAGTAATCAAGAAAAGAATGTAGAAGACCACCTTAGGAGCAATAAGATTGATTTGAGTAAAAAGAATCATGTTGATTCTAGTATTTGCTTTAAGTGTACTGTAATTAATTCGAATTCTAATGCTACTTGTAAGACTTGTAATGGTTGTTTAATTTCTGGTAATCATGATGAATGTGTTGTGTCATTTTTTAAATCTTCTTACAAATCCTCAGTTAAGTTGGCTAAGTCACATAAACTGGAAAACCACACTTGGAAAGCAACAGGAAATATTTTTACCAATGTAGGACATCAGTGGAAACCTACTGGAAGAAAGTTCACTTTAGGAAACTAGTGTCCATTGACAAATATGCCCGATCCCAAATCTTTAGTGGATAAGAAATGGAAGGAAACTGGTAGTAATTTCCCTTTAGTGACTCAATGCCTTGATATTAAGTCAGTAGCACCCACTAGTATCGTTTCCTCTGAGAAAGCCATTATAGATACTAATCCTGCCACTTTTAAGTACGCTTGTGCTAACCAATTGGATCTCGGGTACACTTGGGGATCCATGTTTTTCAGTTATCCATATCTGTTTGATTTCAAATGCAGGTCGTAAAAATCATCTTGTGGTATTTGGACTCAGGCTGCTCAAAACATATGACTGGGGATCACTCTCGGCTCAAAAATTTCGTGAAAAAGTTTATCGGGACAGTTAGATTCGGAAACGACCACTTTGGAGCCATTATGAGGTATGGTGATTATGTGTTTGGTGACAGCATGATCTCTAGAGTTTACTATGTGGAAGGACTTGGGCACAATCTATTATCTGTTGGACAATTTTGTGATTCCGATCTCGAACTGGCCTTCAGAAAGCACACATGTTTTGTTAGAGAATTGGATGGAGTTGATCTTATTAAGGGAAGTCGTGGTACTAACTTATATACTATCTCTATCGAAACTTCGGCACGATTAATGAACTTTCTCGCAAAGATCTTGTTCGAGGCATGCCCAGATTGAAGTATGAAAAAGACCATCTTTGCTCAGCATGTCAATTGGGTAAAAGCAAGAAGCAAACTCACAAACCAAAACCCACAAACTCCAACACTGAAGTGCTCCATACCCTTCACATGGATCTGTGCGGACCCATGAGAGTGCAAAGCTTCAATGGGAAAAGATATATTCTTGTTATTGTGAATGATTACTCAAGATTTACATGGGTGAAGTTTTTAAGATCCAAGGATGAAACTCCTGAAATCTTAATCAAAATCCTCAAGCAGTTGTAAGTTAGGCTTAACAAGACCGTAAGAATCATTCGCACTGACAATGGAACTGAGTTTGTTAACCAACAACTCACTCAATTTTATGAAAGTATCGGCATCAATCATCAAAAGAGTACCCCTCGAATTCCTCAGCAAAATGGAGTTGTTGAAAGACGGAACCGCACATTAGTTGAAGCTGCTCGCACTATGCTGATATTTTCTTAGACACCAATGTTTCTATGGGCTGAAGCTATCGCTACTGCATGTTATACTCAAAATCGGTCATTAATTCATCCTCTCCACAACAAAACACCTTATGAGCTGGTGCATCTCAAAAAGCCCGATCTCTTTTTTCTTCGGGTGTTTGGAGCCCTGTGCTATCCAACTAACAATAGTGAAGATTTAGGTAAGCTCAAAGCTAAGGCGGATATTGGGGTATTCGTGGGTTATGCGCCAGATCAAAAGGGGTACCGAATCTACAACAAAAGAACCCGACAAATCATGGAAACAATCCATGTCACGTTTGATGAGCTGATAGAGCATACGGCTTCAGGACACACTGGTTCTGGACCCTCACATAATCTTTTATCTCCTGGACCAATTAGTTCGGGACTTGTACAGAATACCAACCACATCACTCCTTATTTTCCTCCCACTTGTGAAGAATTGAAGATGTTATTTGACCCTATGTTTGATGAGTACTTCGAGTCACAGCCACATCATGAACCGGTAATGCCAGCTGCTGAAACTAATGTTGTGGCTGTAAATGCCCCTCATGACACAAATGGTCCATCCACCTCCATCTCTTTAGATCTGGATGCACCAGAATGTAGCAACTCTCAAAATAAATCAAATATACAATTGTCTTCTGAACATCAAGGAATGACATCTGAAAACTCTTGGGAAGTTAATCCTTTTGCTCCACCTGAAGATGAACCATTTGAAAATGTTTTCCACTTGAATCCTCCAACGAAGCATCATCCTCAGGAGAATCACACAATGCTATATCGGTCCACTATCCTCAACCCCATGAACATCTCAGAAAATAGACAACTGATCACCCTATTGACAACATCATAGGAAATCCCTCACGACCTGTGTCCACCAGAAAACAACTTGCCACTGATGCCTTGTGGTGCTTTTTCAATTCTGTCTTATCCAAGATCGAACCCAAAGACTTCAGGGATGCACTAACTAAAGTATCCTGGTTCACAGCAATGCAAGAAGAAATACATGAGTTTGATCGACTTGATGTATGGGAATTAGTACCGCCACCTGAATGTGCAAGGGTCATCGCTCTCAAGTGGATCTTCAAAGTAAAGCTTGATGAGCATGGTGACGTCCTGAAAAACAAGGCTCGGCTAGTTGCAAAAGGATATAGTCAACAAGAAGGTACTGACTTTGAAGAATCATTTGCACCAGTTGCTCATATTGAGGCCATCAGAATCTTTCTTGCCAACACTGCTAGCAGCAACATGATTGTTTCTCAGATGGATGTTAAGACTGATTTCCTGAATGGAGATTTGAAAGAAGTAGTCTATGTTACTTAGCTTGAAGGATTCGTGGATCCTGAATGACCAAATCATGTTTATCGGTTAAAGAAAGCACTATATGGTCTAAAACAAGCTCCTAGAGCATGGTACGATACATTGTCCTAATTTCTTCTTGCAAATCGATTCACCAAGGGTGTTGTTGATCCTACCTTGTTCACTAGGAAGACTGGAAACCATCTGCTTCATGTTCAAATTTATGTAGATGATATCATCTTTGCTTCATCCGATTCAAATTGTGGAAAACTAGAAGGGGGGTTGAATAGTTTTCCCCTCTTTTTAATTTTATAAAAATTTGGTTTCAAAATGTTGATTCAAATTTATTCAATTGTTTGTTTGAAAAACCTTCAATTAGAGTTTAGTGTGAAAACAACATATAATCAATATGATCGATTATATATGTACGCTCATGAATTAGTTTTCGAAACTTATTTTTATGAATGGAACTTTGGTCAATCTTTATGTGAATACGTTTTCCTTTTGAAGTCTTAAAACGTTTTGTATCAAATTATCGATTAAGTTAAACTTGATATGAGAAGTGTTAATAATATATATAAGTCCATTAGACAATATCATACAATTTTATATCCTATCATAATATTGACTTGTAACTACACCACAATCAATCATCATGATAATATAAGCAACAATCAACACATATTTACAAGCATAGATATAACGCGATAAATGCAAGAATGAAAGTAAAAAGATAGGAGAAAGAGGATGCAAACCGGACACGATGATTTATAGTGGTTCGGCTACAAGGACACCTTCCTTGCCCTACTCCACTCCTCGAGTCACCTACTCGAGAGTTTTATTCACTACTCAACAAGCTCCCTTTTGGCGGAGAAAACCTTACACAACTTTTGCTTACACCATTTAACGACACTAAGCTAAATGTCGAGTTCTAATAGTAGCTAGAACCAATCGCACACCACAACATACCTTCTTCACAACACAACTACTACACTACTTATCACACCTTCACTACTTCTTCTTCATAACACACCTATTTCTTCACGGCTTCACGACTTCTTCATGGCTTCACAACTTCATGACTTCTTCACTACTTCACAACTTCTTCTATACTCCACTACATACTCACACACCTATTACTTCATACCTATATAACATCTCCACACTACTACTTCTTCACACTACTTCTTACTCACACATAAACTCACTACTAAGTAAGATCATCTTGATCTACTTATTACATATACAAAGCTCACAACTTTACATAAGCACTAACTACATCTTTTGGCTTTATGATGGGGAGGATTCTTCTCTTGCACTTTGAGTTATGAGAGATTGGATCACTTGAAACAAAGATTAATAATCTTATGATCAAAGGGTTTTAGAAGGATGTTTAGAGAGAATTGGATCTGAAAATATTTGTGCAAAAGTGTCAGAAAAATATCAGGTTTGAGTGGTATTTATAGGAGAAGATTTCTGACAGAGGAGCGTGCCGGTCCCCTTAATAATTAAGGGGACCGCCTAGTATAATTAAGGGGGCCGCCTAATAAAAAAATATTTTTTTTTCAGAACTTTGGATTTTCTTGTCTTTTAGTGGGGAAAGTTTATTTGGTGAAAAACTAACTGATTTTGGTTAAAAGTTTGAAATCATATATTTAGTATGATTAAAACATTTTTCTTTATTACCAAAAGTGTTTTTCAAAAATATATAATATGTTTATATAATTAAATAAACTTTGTATTAGTTAATTAAATACCCCTTTGATCATGAGATGTATTAAGCACTTGTTTATCCATACCTTAAGTGATTGTTGAGGCAAACTCGAGACGTTGAGATGTCGAGGCTTGTTGACGTAAGAATGCATAGAAGAATTGTGATCACAAGTAACTTAAGCATTTTACGTTATATGTTGTAACTTACATCTTTGTCATCATCAAAACATGAAGAGAATGTTTAGATTAAATATCGTAATATTCATGCCAACACAAATGAATGTGACCGATTTGCAAAAGAAATGAGTTCCAAGTTCCAAATGTCTATGATGGGTCAAATGTCAATCTTTTCGGGGTTACAAATCTCACAAAATCCAAGCGGCATCTTCATTAATCAAGCCAAATATGCTAATGTTATTTTGAAGAAATTTGGTTTTGATTCAAGTGACTCAGTTGACACTCCCATGGTTGAAAGATCCAAACTTGATGATGATACATCGGGCTTAGCTGTTGATCAAACCAAATACAGAAGCATGATTGGATCTCTCATGTATCTCACAGCAAGCAGGCCAGATCTTCTATTTACAGTTTGTATGTGTGCTCGACATCAATCCAAACCTACCAAAAAGCACTTGGAAGCAGTCAAGAGAATTTTTAGGTATCTGCAAGGGACCATACACATGGGCCTCTGGTACCCTAAAGACAATGCAATGGCTCTTACGGCTTATTATGATGTTGACCATGCGGGATGTCATGATACTCGTAGAAGCACTTCAGGAGGCACTAAATTTTTGGGTGAGAAACTTGTAAGCTGGTCATCTAAAAAGCAAATGTGCACATAAATTTCATCCATAGAGGCTGAATACATTGCCATGTCCTCGTGTTGTGCTCAAATTTTATGGATGAGATCTCAACTATCTGATTTTGGGTTTAACTTCAACAAAATCCCCATGTACTGTGATAACAAGAGTGCTATTGCTTTGTGCTGCAACAATGTCCAGCACTCCAGATCCAAACATATTGACATCCGTCATCACTTCATCAGAGAACAAGTGGAGAAAGGGATTGTGGAACTCTACTTTGTGAGGACAGAGTTTCAGCTGGCTAATATCTTTACTAAGGCTCTCTCTCGAGAAAGATTCCAGTTCATTCTTTTGCGACTTGGGATGAAGAGCCTCACTCCAGAAACTCTTAAGTCACTCCAGGAAGAGAATGAAGAGTGAAGGATTGATTTCACATATCCTTTGTACATAACTTAAAACAAAAAGAAAATAGAAAAATAGAAAAATATAAAACCTATAAAAACCATACAAATCTGAAAAATCATTAAAATCCATAAATATTCTTCTCACGACATGTCTCTTGTGTAATCAATATTATGTACGTTTCTAGAAATGTCATTCAATAATGACATGGAATCCTACATATGCTTGAGCAAAAGTTTTTCGGTTTCAAATAAAGTTTTTTTCTAAAACATGCCGTATCTAAAAAAATATTCTTAAAATTATGGCTTACAGTCATTTCAGGCTCTAACCCGGTCTTAAAACTATGGCTTGCTATTACTTCAGATAGCAACCCATTTTTTCAAAATGGGGAAAACACGTCGCCAAAAAGACGGTTGTTCCTTTTACCGGGTGATGTTCACCTGGGCATGGATTACTTTATATCCATGTTTCCTTGATCTAATGTACACTTCAGTGCATTATTTCTTGATAAAGAAGAGAAATGTTCTTTTTATCACAAATACTTTTCCTTCCATGATTCTTCCGGAAAGTATTTGTGAAAAACTTGGTGGTACCATGAGATTTTGTTTGGAAATCAATTTGAACTCAAATTTTGATAAAAATTTTCACTCAATCAATAACATCACTTATTTAGGTTTTAACATCCGTCATTGATTGAGGGGAAGAGTGATTTCTCAAAATTTTATGTATCATCATAACTCTCCACTTTGTACAAAAATCTTGCAATAATACACTTTGTGATGGTTATGTGTCAGAATGAGAAATTTTTCAAAGAGTTTTCGTTAAAAACTTCAAATATTTTGTGAACTCATCAAATCTGACACATAACAACCTCCCTCACAGATTGAGGGGGAGCAGAAAAAGGTTCCTTTATCAGAAAATATTTAAACTGACTGCATTTCTCTCCCAAACATTTTCTAAGTTATTTAAATCAATTGAGATAAAAAATCTCGAATGGTTTGAAATTTTTGATTGGGGGAGAGAATGTGATTTAAATATGAAATCTGATAATCAACCGTGATCTTCTGGACTCAATATTAGGCTCCCACATATGTGCTAAACACTTTCGAATATCGATGCACATATTGAGGAGGAGCAAAAGGCATTTGTGGAAGTAATACCAAAGACCGGCCATTTATCTTTATGCATAGAGTTATAAGGATGGTTAAGGTTAGGTATGAGCTCCCATGATCAACCAGAACCGGAAGGATCTTCCCAAGGACAATCCATAGATAGATTAGAAGTCCTTAGGAATGATTGAAAAAAGGAGAAAAGTGAGAAAGGGAAGAGTGCGGACTGTGATAGAGCAAGGAATGGAACAAACCCAACAAGGTTCTAGTGATGAAGTCTCGGTAAGCACTGAAGGGGTTGAAGAATGAAAAAGAAATGAAATGTGAAAAGGGTGAAAATAAATAGCCCTCCAAATATTCAATCTTAGGGCAGAAACCGAGTTCAACTTTATATGCTACTAGTGGTTACTAAGGTAACACTGGTATTAAAGACAAGACGTCATGGACCCAGTGACGCACTGCACTAAACTTCCCAACCACTCAAGTTCTCTTAAAAGAGCTTGTTTCATTCTTACGGGGAACCCTGTGTAGTGTATCAACCGCTCATTGCGATCTATGTTGATACCTAAACAGGAGATGCCTCCCCAGTCTCTAGCAGTGGATCAAACGCACTATTGAGTCTAGAGCCACGAGATCATCCATAAATCTCAATAGGACACACATCCAAATATGCTTATTGTTTCACACAATGTGAAAAGGAAGATAAAATATTTAGAGTCCTATGCATTATCCTTGTAGTATTGCCAGAACATCCGAGTGATATGAAAATATTCACAATGAAGATGGAAATCCTTCTAGAGTGAACATCACTCAAGCTCTTGGTAGGTGACATGTGAGATCCATCTTGGATCAATGATCAAGTGACAAATGGAAAGCAATGATGGTGCGATTCAAAATTGAATCAAACTTGTTCCAGGATATGGATTGACGGATACTTTTGCAAAAACCTTTCAGTGTGCTCACCAACTCATTTTCGAGCACATTGATTGTGTACAATCTTTCAAACATAATTATTTTTTATGGAAATGTGATTCAATGTATAAAACTCTCGTCGTGTCTCAAAAATGTTTATTAAGTGACACGCGAGTGATTTCTATAAATCTATTTCTCATCAATCCGTGAATATCAATTCACTGATGCACTCTATCGTGTTGTCTGCTTTGAGATATTCTGGTATGAGAACATGCTTAGTATGAAGATTCCTAAGTGGATTCTTTGGAAGATTCATTAAATAAAGCTGGAAATTCCTGTCAAGGAGAGTCTTCTTTAACAGAGACTCCACCTGATCACAGATCGGTTTTCACAGAACTGGAGGGTAGTCTGTTCTCGCAGAACGAATGACAAAGCTATATTCGTTCTCTATCTTTATTGCTAACTGTTTTATTTCAGGGACACGTAAAAAGATGGCGTTGATGGTTCCTATTTCCAGCTGAATCGGGTCAATCCATACCTCATGCTCACATATCCTCCTCACTATCAATGATGATCATGAAGGATGAGAGACTCCCTACACTAAATGTTGAGAGACTACCAACAACGTTTCCGCAACTCTGATGAAAAGTCTCCTAATACAGAAGGGTGTGAGCATGACGGTCCTAATGTCACTAAATCACATAAAGGCAATATTACTAACGATGAGCCTGGAGATTTACTTTGGCTGATGATCTCAAAGAAGCTCAAAGATCACACATTCCAAAGGAACACAAATCACAAGTTCATTGCTTGATGTACAAACTGAGCCCAAAGTGAAGAATCAGAACCTACCAGCTACAATGTCTAAAGAATGGTTTAGGATCAAAGAACTTAATTTCTGAAGGTGACATTACTTAGGGGGAGATTGTTAGGAATAAAAATATTCCTATAAAAGACTCGGTCACCTAAATGATGTAATAGCATTAAGTTAGCTCGTAGTTAGCTAGAAGGTTAAGTGTTGTGCGTCACTGGGTTGATGACGTCTTTATCTTCAATACCGGTGTCACCTTAGCAACAACCAGTAGCATACGAATTGAACCCGGTGTCTGCCCTAAGGTTGAACATTTGGAGGGCTATTTCTTTTCACCCTTTTTCATAACTTTTCTTTTTAATTCTTCAACCCCTTCTTTCTCCTTTCTCATTTTCTCTTTTTTTCAATCATACCTAAGGACTTCTAATTCTACTCTATTGGATTTGTCCTGGATAGATCCCTTCGGCTCTGGCGGATCATCGGACGGTTTTTCCTAACCTTAGTCACCTTATATCTTCATGACTATCCTATTGTTGCCATAAAACCATTTATTTGAAAATCTCTCAAAGTGTATGATTATGAAACATATTTGTTGACACTATGAGAGTTTTGGTTTCTTCTGAAGGACTCCCCCTTCGCATGTGCTCATGGATTTTTAAGAAATTTGCACATGTGGGGGAGTTTGCACTTTTTGAATTGATCCACTTTTAGTGAACATGACCGATTCGAGACACGCTTACATCACTAGTTAGACTAGCTTGAAATTATTATCCGTCCTGGTCAAGTCAAAAGAAAGTCTCTAGATACGGTACATTCTACTCAGACAAGTCCTATTCGAGACACGCTTACATCACTAGTTGGACTAGCTTGAATTTATTACCCGTCCAGGACAAGTCTTTTCAATTACTGACATTTAAAGCTTCGTCAATTCATTGGTACTTTCTGAGTCGAGCTCTTTAGAGATTCAGTCACAATCTTTAAACACCTTTGATCACATTTTAATCGTGTCTTATCCCCCTCAAAAATAGCATATCGTGATATTTTTTATATCAACTGATTAAGAGAAAGCTTTTTGGAGAGATAGACCGATTTCATTTTGCATGAATTCGGAACATTTTTGTTTTTGTACTCCCCCTTAATAATTGCTTATTGTAAAATCAATTAAGGGTTTGGAGGGAGTTTTCTTGAGAACTAATTTTGAGAGATTTTGAGAAATCTATTGAACAATCTTGAAAAAGTGCTCAAGAATTCTGTTTAAAAACGAGTTTTTGTTTGAAGTCTTTTTCGTTTTTTTAGACTCAAACTTTTTTGAAAAAGATTTCGTCCTTGAAAATACGAGTCCTTGATTCGAAAATAATCAGAAGTCATCATTTAAGTCCGGGTTTCGTACGGAAGTATACGAAAGCCATAGTGAAGAAACTTTTGAGAAACGATATGCTTTTAAAAAAACATTTTAACGAACTCCCGGTGAAGCATCTGTACATGTCCGTATCATTGTTGAATGACATTTCTAGAAACGTACAAAATATTGATTTATACGAGAGACATGTCGTGAGAAGAATATTTTTTGATTTTTTGATTTTATGTTGTTTTTGTATTTTTTGAAAATTTTATATTTTTGTATTTTGTTTTTGTTGGTTTTTCAAATTTTGTATTTTTTTTTTCAAAAATATTTACAGCGAAGCGATTTTGAAAACATTTTTCAAAAAGATTCGAGAAGACGTTCTAGCTCCTCAGGAGTTAGGCTACGTATGCCAATTCGTTGAAGTAAATAGTTAAACCTTTCTTTTGGAAGGGCTTTAGTAAATAGATCGGTGAGTTGGTAATCAGTCTTAACGAAAAATAATTCAACAGTACCCTCTTCTAGCGGACTTTGATATGCTTAGTCTTTGAATGTTGTACTGGATTGCACGAGATGGCTATGGTACTTTTTGAGTCACAATACAAAGGTATTCTGTCAAAAGTAAAGCCATAATCTGTGAGCTGTGTCCGCATCCAAAGAACTTGGGCACAACACGCAGATAGAGACACATACTCGACTTCGGCGGTTGATAGTGCAGTACAATCCTGTTTCTATGACGACCAGCTTACTAGCTTTTCACAAAGTGTGCTACACCTGATGTACTCTTTGCTGTAACTTGATCACCGACATGGTCAGCATCTGAAAATGCTGTTATATTAAACCCCGAATCCTTCAGATACCAAAGTCCCTTGTTAATGGTGCTTCGTAGGTACCAAAAGATCCGTTTAACCTCTTTGAGGTGAAGTTCGGTAGGCTTTGCCTGAAATTGTGCTAACAAACAAACAGCAAATTGAATATCGGGTCGACTAGCAGTTAGGTACATGAGAGAACCGAACATGCTCTGATATTTCTTTGGATCGATGGGTTTCCCAAACAAATCAACACCAATTTTTGGTGAAGTGACCATTGGTGTACCAACAGAATCACAGTTTTCTATTCCATGTTTTTTCAAAATCTCTATTGTATATTTAGCTTGATTGATAAAAATACCCTGAGGGGATTGATGTATTTGTAAACCAAGAAAGAATTTTAGTTCCCCCATCATGGACATTTCAAATTTGCTTTTCATGAGATTTTCAAAATGTTTTGAATGATTCAGATTAGTGGACCCAAAGATAATGTCGTCCACATAAATCTGAACAATCAAAATGTCATCTTTGAATTTTTTGGTAAACAAGGTGTCATAAACTGTTCCTTTGGTGAAATTGTTTTTAAGCAAGAAAGATGATAGTTCGTCATACCACGCTCTTGGAGCTTGTTTTAAACCATAAATGGCTTTCTTAAGCTTGTAGACGTAGTATGGATGATCTTTGTCGATGAATCCCTCTGGCTGACTCACATACACTTCTTCTTTCAGAGTTCCATTTAAGAAGGCTATCTTAATGTCCATCTGGTAGACTGTGATGTTTTGTGAGCGGCATAGGCTAAGAAAATCTGGACAGATTCAAGTCTAGCTACAGGCGCGAATGATTCTTCGAAATCTATCCCTTCTTCTTGTGGATAACCTTTAGCCACGAGATGAGCTTTGTTGCGAATTACAGTCACTTCCTCATCCAATTTGTTCTTCCACAACCACTTGAGATCAAGAACTCGTTTATCAAGTGGTCGTTCAACAAGTTCCCAACTATCTGGTATTGAAGAATTTCCTCCTGCATCGCTTCTATCCATGGGTTTTCTGCCATTGCTTCCCGAATGTTCTTAGGTTCTTTGAGGCTGATTGAGAAAATGTAAATGCACAATTCGAGATCGGTGGTAAGTTGTGTCCTTGTCTGAACTGGCTTTGAAGGTTCACCAATAACTTGTTCTATTATATGGTCTTTTGTCCATTGAAATGTAGAAGGGTACCTTGGGTTTAACGAATGTGTATTAGTCGGTTCTTGTAACCTTGAAGAAGATTCAGCAGAGTCTGTTGCAAATGGGTTTTCAAATACTTCTTCTTCTTCTAACGTAACATCGTTTGAATTATTTGTTGGTTCTTCTTGAATATTTGTGTTTTGTTGTTATTCATCAACTCTTGGTAGAACAATTTAAATGACTGGAGTTGCTTGAGTAGATGTTGATGATGCTGAGGGACTTGGTGCTTCAGCTTCGATTGTTGTAGATGCATCTTGTGATGGTGGTGGTGGTTGATGGTTTTGAGCGGGTGCAGCGGAATGTTGTTGAGATGCATTTGTCGAAGTTTCACCATAATATTCATCAAACATTAACTCGAAGAAATTTTCCAGTTCTTGTTCTGAAGGTTTATCCGTGTTTGTTGAATGAGCTCCTTGAGGCACGAGTCCTGAACTGATGTGTCCAGAAGTCTGCGGGTTTGGTGCGGGTCCTAATCCGTTTTGATTAGAAGCCGTCAGATTAACCGCGGGTTCTAGAGCGAGTCTCTCAGAAGCCATTTGTGAAATCTTGTCAAACTTCACATTCATCGTCTCCATTATCCTTTTTGTTCTTCTAATATACACCCTAAATGCCCTCGAGTTTTCTAAATATCCAATGAAGATTCCAATGTCACCCTTAGCTTTCAACTTTCCTAGATCTTCTCTGTCGTTCGTCGGATAGCACAAAGCGCCAAACACGTGAAGGTAAGAGATGTCAGGTTTCCGGTTGTTCACTAGCTCATATGGGGTTTTATTGAATCTTGGATGGATTAGGGATCGGTTTTGAGTAAAACAAGCAGTGGCTACAGCATCAGCCCATAAGAATAGTGGTGCACTAGAATATATCAGCATTGAGTGAGCAGCTTCTACAAGTGTTCAATTTCTTCTTTCAACTACCCCATTCTGCTGTGGAGTTCTAACAACTGATGTTTGGTGAGTGATTCCCACGTCTTCAAAGTAGGTTCTTAACTACTGATTAGTGAATAAATCTTAAATCTTTTACATTATTACAAGAGTATTTATACATTATTACACTAATAGCCCTTAGACTTTTATACTAGTAGTCTAGGGCATCATAAATCTTTTACATTATCCACAAAACATGATTACACTAATAGGCCTTAGACTTTTACAAAACATGAATACTAAACATAAACTTCATCATAATGATATTCTAAAGCAATCTATTACAACACATTAATGACCGACACTTTTTATAAATAAAAATACGATCCTAACATGCCTAATATGAATATGCTTAGTCTTGAAATGATAGACAGGATTCTTCACAATACTGATTGTACTCTCATTATCAATGTTGATAGGAGTATTCTTGAAGTTAAATCCATAGTCCAAAAGTTGATTTTTCAACCAAAGTACTTGAGCACAACAACATGCAGCACCCACATATTCTGCTTCTGTGGAAGATGTTGCTGCAATTGTTTGCTTCTTGCATTGCCATGAAACTAATTTTCTTCCAAGGAATTGGCATCCTCCAGTGGTTGATCTTCTGTCATAATTGTCTCCAGCATAATCACTGTCTGAAAAGGCTTCCAAATGAAAAGGAGACTCTCTAGGATACCACAACCCTAGCTTAGGTTGTTGCCTAAGATACCTAAAAATCCTCTTGACTGCATTCATATGTGAAACTTTGGGTTCGACCTGATGTCTTGCACATAAGCACACAGCGAAAGTAATGTCAGGTCTAGATGCAGTCAAATACATGAAACAGCCAATCATGGATCAATAGAGCTTAACATCAACATCTTCTCCATATTCATCTTTTCCCAATGGTTTGTTGGCATCAATGGGTGTGGAGGCTGGCTTGACAGTGGTGAAGTTAAATCTCTTTAGAATGTCTATAACATACTTATCTTGACTAATGAAAATTCTACTGCTTGATTGTTGAACTTGAAGCCCCAAAAAGAATGTTAATTCACCCGTGGAACTCATTTGAAACTCTTTTTGCATGAGCTCCTCAAACTCTTTGACCATTGACTATTTTGTAGCTCCAAAGATAATGTCATCCATATATATTTGGACAAGCATAATGTTTGGAATACAAATATTCTTATAAAAGACTCGGTCACCTAAATGATGTAATAGCATTAAGTTAGCTCGTAGTTAGTTAATTTATTAGTTAGTATTAGTTTAAGTAACACTGTGAAAGAAGGACGGGTCTTTACCCACTGTATACCTGATCCACAGCCCGGGTGTGGGCGTTTTCTTTACTTTGTATAAATACCCCTCTCCCACCAAGGGAGAGGGTTGGACCTTTCATTCATATTAATCTAATATCTCTCTAGTTTCTCTCTCAATAAAAAGCCTCCTAACTTCTCATTTTTCTTTCTCTCAAATTCGATCCATAACCACAAGAAACCATATATGTTATGATTATGAGTATCCTACACATAATATATTTTTTGTCTCTTTTGATAAACAAAGTCTTATCAATAGCACCTCTCTTGTAACCATGTTTTAATAGAAAAGTGGAGAGTCTTTCATACGAAGCTCCAGGGGCTTCCTTGTTGACTTTGTTTCGATGTGCAGGATCTTCAAAACTAGGAGGTTGTTTGACATAAACTTCCTCTGTGATAGTGCCATAAAGAAAAGCACTCTTTACATCCATTTGATATACAGGAAAGCCCATATATGATGCAAAAGCCAGAAACAACCTTATGGCTTCAATTCTTTTCATAGGAGCAAACACTTCATCATAGTCTACCCCTTCTTATTGTTTATAGCCTTGAGCCACTAGTCTTGCTTTATTCTTGATGACATTTCCTCGTTCATCTCTCTTAACTCTGAAGACCCATTTTATACCAATTAGTCTCTTACCATCAGGTAAATGACATAATACCCATACTTCTTGAAGCTTGAATTGTAGAAGTTCTTCTTGCATGGCTTCAACCCAAATTTCTTTAGCTAATGCTTGAGCTACTGTGTCACAACTCGTAATTTCCGGTCATTTTCCAAACCTCGACAATTTACTATTCACAAGTTACTATTCATCGATCACTATTCATCATTTTCGAGGTCAATTTGATATTCTGAGAAGCGTTCAGAAATTTTACTATTCACTTGACACTATTCATTTCCGGAAGAAAATCACTATTCACGTGCATTACTCATGTCATCGTAAATTTAGTTTACGAGTGTTCAAATTCGCGTAACCGTATTGGTTCAGGAGCGAATCCATGCATTATCATTTGGGACATTTCATACAGGCTAGAAATAGTCTGCATATCATCTTTATGGCACTTGCATACTATTCCACTCGTAGGATAACTAAATTAATACTTTTGGTATTATTAACGATTTACGTACGTTTATTTTAAATAAACGCTAATGCGCGAACTATAAAAGTGTCTAACATGTCCGACACTCCCGACTATGATCCCAATACATTTTTATACTCATTTCTATAATATAAAAACTATAATATTAATTTACCCGGTATTTTGGAAATTTAACTATTACGTATCGTACGTTTAACTTAATAACGCCGGTTTTCACCAAAATTAAACGATAATCACACTAACTCTCCGTACTTGTACCCGACTTATTTTTACAAATTTTATAACTTTATTACGTCCTGAATAACTTCAACAAAACTTATTTTTAACAAACCCGGTACCCGATTAAACCTTAAACCTAAACCTAACCTAACTACACTTTACTACTAATACTAATTTTTCTAACTAATCACCAAACATATCCCCCCTTTTTACTCCCTAGAACCGGCCAACCCCCCCCCCCCCCCCCCTAAGGTCTTCAAGCTTTAATAACCTCACCAACCAAATTAAATGTCACCAAATTTATGTCTCTTTGTATAAATAAAACTTTTTCACACATTTATCACAAAAATCACTTTTCTTGCAACTAGAAAACTTTTCTCTTCATTTTCTCTTGAGTGTGGTTCGAATTAGGGTAATCAAGGAGCAAGGAGGATAATTTTTACAAGATCTTGTCATAAACTAGTTAATATAATCATCCTTGTTAGAGTTTTGAAATAAAAACTCAAGGATTAGTAGGCTTTTTATCATCTAAACTCTCTAAACCATCAAGTAAGTAAACAAACTCATTTTTATGATTTTTACAAGTTATTATTATGTTTATATAATTTTCTTACAAGATCTTATACATGCATCATCTTGTACCACTCCATTTTTGTATATATTAACTTTGAAGCCCTAGAAATGGAAACATATGAAACTCTTGTTAGACCTAGTGGATTGATGATGTTTAAGGACCCATGACACCTAAGAAGGTGTATGGTAGGATTAGATTAGCTTTGTGGTGTTTGAAAGTGGTTTGATGGAGGATGGAACTAGTTTAGAGACTTGAAAATGGTTTTTGAAACTTTTGATATACCTACTGTCCCTATATTAAATTCGTGGAAAAATCAGTGGGTGATGACTAATTTTTGACCAAAGATTTAGAAAATACATTCAAAAATGAAACTTTAGGCGAAAGAACGGATTAAAACGAGTTTATAACGAAGGAGATATGATTTTTGCAAATTTAACGACAAAAACTACTTTTCCAAAAACTGCTTGCTGATTGGCAGAATACGACGGGTATTTTGAAGCATTAAACGTAACCTAAAAGAGCCGAGTTATCTAAAATATACTAGTATATACAAAGACGAATCCGTGGACATAAAGAACAAGGAAAACGAGCCTAAAACGACAAAGTTATACCCATTCTAACATCGTCAAACTATATATATATATATGGACACAAATAAAAATAATAACGTACGCGCTAAACGGTATATTTTCTAGTAAATATTACTAAGGACTATTTTCTTATCAAACGAATACGTATGACCCGAGAGAATACTTATACGACTTAACGACGTATTTCAAGGTTTTCAATACAAGGAATTTAACGCTAACACTTTTTAACGAGATAGTACGACAAGTTATATACTCCTATATATGGATATATTTTCCTAAGTATGGAATCTATTTTACTACGACGATAACTAGTATTTTCAAATTACGAGTGGTATGAGTATCATGTGCATGTGCATTCATTTCAATTCGGCTTGATCTAAGTTAGATCATGGTTATTCATTTAGGTTGCGGCTAGTACTCGCGCCTCATTGTCCTGACTACTTTTACCTCATTGCACCATCTTTGTACCATCACTTCGAGGTGAGTTCTCATAGCCCCGTTTTAATTACTTATTTGATTTTAAATCCCACGGGGGAGATTACATTGCACAATTATTTTTGTACATGCCCAAGTATATCAAATTCCATACATTGCTTAAGTTGCCTACTACCAAGTTAAGTCCCCTTATATATATCATGGACCGTTAATTTTAGCTAAGCGAGAGTGAGTGGATAGATCTATCGAGAGTGACGCCTCCATTCGTGTTTGGGTTGCTCCAAACGGACGAATGCATTTCATGTCTTAACGAATTGAGTGTCTGGTAAACACTCTGGTGGGGCATTACAAAGTCTAGCTTCGGGGTCATGAGCTTAAGAGCCAATGTAGCATTTTTGACATTCGTGTCGGTTTACTTATTACTTGTGGCTTATGTACTTACGATTTACTTATAAACCTATGATTATTCACCAACATTCGTGTTGACCGTTTTTCGCAATGTATTTCTCAGGTTATTAAGGTAGCTCATGTTGCATACATTTGGACCTTCATGGAGTCGCGGAGTCGACGCGTCTCACCATATTTTCTGCACTTATGAAACGTTTGATCTTGTTGAACTTATTTTAACAATTTTGGCAAACTCTTTTGGGACCTAAGCTTTGTAAACTCTGAATGTTTTAATGATCAAACGCTGTATTTTCTAAACGACACTTTAGGTCGTTCAATATAACTGTAACTATGGTGCTATGACAGTCACCCCCAGGTATTCCATTCCGCTGCCATTCAGGTATTTTGGGGGTGTGACAGATTGGCATCAGAGCTAAGGTTATAGCGAACTAGGATGTATCTTGGACCCTAGACTATAACCACATCATCATAGCATCTCATCATTTCATCATAGGTGCATATTCACTATACATGTTGCTTTACGCACACACTGTACGAGTTATTCATACCCATACTCATATATATATATATATGATTATATTGACCTGGTTCACAAGTGACATGTCTTCAGATACCTACGCCGTTATCCTTTCGTCGGATTCTGACGTTGAAGATGCCTTGTCATCTTCCACTACCATTATACCACCAGCTGTACTCACACCACCGTTAGCACTATTGAATTGTCATAAGAGCGAGGTTCTCATTCAGCCTATACATAGAATGCCGTTTGGTAGAGTATTCAGACTTAAATTTAATGGACTTATTTGGATGCTTATTACAAGGGAGATAGCATGTTTTATTTCCTTCACTAGTAGGACGCTTACTACTTAGGTACTACCACCACCGTTGGTTACTTATTACACTATTGGTCGTCCCATAGTGCGTACTTCAGCTTTACCTCTTAGATGTCGCGAGATAGCGCGAAAGAGGGTAGTATCCCATTCACTATTATCACCATTATCTCCTAACTCATCACTAGGATCGCATTGTCATCAATGTTATTCTCATCCTTTAGAATACCACCATTGTCAGTTTCCTTTTCCATTTCCACTTGCCACGAATTAGATAACACCTTGTGGATAATACCAAGATTACGGACTCAACAGGAACATCTGCAGGTTCCTCAAGAATGGCTTAGAATCTACACTATCTAGGACTTGATCGATGCACAACTTCAGACACTGCTTCAGGACTATCCCGATCTTAGGATGTCGTAAAACCTGATTTCACCTAGAAGGACTACAGGAAGTCTTTAGACTAGACTTATATCTCTACTAGCTTTTACTATTATCCTAGCCACGAGGGGTGTGGCATAGTTCGAAGAAACTTGTAGTATTTTGATTGATGAACAAACGGAATCACCAAGTATTGACTCTACTATAGGGGAATGGTTGTGCTATCTATGATATTGGCCCATATAGACCGAAACCTTCATGTATTATATTCATGTGTTATGAATATGATGATTGTTATTACCGATAAATTCTCATGGACTCTCATGATTTGATGGAAATAGATTTAAGCAAACCACTCCAAGCATGACGCAAGCCGCTGTTGGACAATTCATTGCCAGGAACGCAACTACCGCCCTCACCAAGGAACTTACTCACGTGGAATTTATGGGTTGTAATCCCTCCTTCTTTAGCGGAAATGTAGACACAAAAGAATTTCTCAAATGGTTCGAAGAATTAGAAACAATCTTTCAAAGTGGTGACTGCCGTAAGGAAGACAAAGTTAGGTTCGCCACTTGCACTTTTCAGAAGCATGCCCAGAAATGGTGGACTAAGTATGTCCAGGTAGTAGGAGTTGATGCTGCTTACTCACACTCTTGGGAGAAACTAAAAAGGATGATGAGTTTGAAGTTCTGTGTGAAAAGCGAATTACAAGCAATTGAACAAGAAACACTTTTTAACGAGATAGTACGACAAGTTATATACTCCTATATATGGATATATTTTCCTAAGTATGGAATCTATTTTACTACGACGATAACTAGTATTTTCAAATTACGAGTGGTATGAGTATCATGTGCATGTGCATTCATTTCAATTCGGCTTGATCTAAGTTAGATCATGGTTATTCATTTAGGTTGCGGCTAGTACTCGCGCCTCATTGTCCTGACTACTTTTACCTCATTGCACCATCTTTGTACCATCACTTCGAGGTGAGTTCTCATAGCCCCGTTTTAATTACTTATTTGATTTTAAATCCCACGGGGGAGATTACATTGCACAATTATTTTTGTACATGCCCAAGTATATCAAATTCCATACATTGCTTAAGTTGCCTACTACCAAGTTAAGTCCCCTTATATATATCATGGACCGTTAATTTTAGCTAAGCGAGAGTGAGTGGATAGATCTATCGAGAGTGACGCCTCCATTCGTGTTTGGGTTGCTCCAAACGGACGAATGCATTTCATGTCTTAACGAATTGAGTGTCTGGTAAACACTCTGGTGGGGCATTACAAAGTCTAGCTTCGGGGTCATGAGCTTAAGAGCCAATGTAGCATTTTTGACATTCGTGTCGGTTTACTTATTACTTGTGGCTTATGTACTTACGATTTACTTATAAACCTATGATTATTCACCAACATTCGTGTTGACCGTTTTTCGCAATGTATTTCTCAGGTTATTAAGGTAGCTCATGTTGCATACATTTGGACCTTCATGGAGTCGCGGAGTCGACGCGTCTCACCATATTTTCTGCACTTATGAAACGTTTGATCTTGTTGAACTTATTTTAACAATTTTGGCAAACTCTTTTGGGACCTAAGCTTTGTAAACTCTGAATGTTTTAATGATCAAACGCTGTATTTTCTAAACGACACTTTAGGTCGTTCAATATAACTGTAACTATGGTGCTATGACAGTCACCCCCAGGTATTCCATTCCGCTGCCATTCAGGTATTTTGGGGGTGTGACAGATTGGCATCAGAGCTAAGGTTATAGCGAACTAGGATGTATCTTGGACCCTAGACTATAACCACATCATCATAGCATCTCATCATTTCATCATAGGTGCATATTCACTATACATGTTGCTTTACGCACACACTGTACGAGTTATTCATACCCATACTCATATATATATATATATATGATTATATTGACCTGGTTCACAAGTGACATGTCTTTAGATACCTACGCCGTTATCCTTTCGTCGGATTCTGACGTTGAAGATGCCTTGTCATCTTCCACTACCATTATACCACCAGCTGTACTCACACCACCGTTAGCACTATTGAATTGTCATAAGAGCGAGGTTCTCATTCAGCCTATACATAGAATGCCGTTTGGTAGAGTATTCAGACTTAAATTTAATGGACTTATTTGGATGCTTATTACAAGGGAGATAGCATGTTTTATTTCCTTCACTAGTAGGACGCTTACTACTTAGGTACTACCACCACCGTTGGTTACTTATTACACTATTGGTCGTCCCATAGTGCGTACTTCAGCTTTACCTCTTAGATGTCGCGAGATAGCGCGAAAGAGGGTAGTATCCCATTCACTATTATCACCATTATCTCCTAACTCATCACTAGGATCGCATTGTCATCAATGTTATTCTCATCCTTTAGAATACCACCATTGTCAGTTTCCTTTTCCATTTCCACTTGCCACGAATTAGATAACACCTTGTGGATAATACCAAGATTACGGACTCAACAGGAACATCTGCAGGTTCCTCAAGAATGGCTTAGAATCTACACTATCTAGGACTTGATCGATGCACAACTTCAGACACTGCTTCAGGACTATCCCGATCTTAGGATGTCGTAAAACCTGATTTCACCTAGAAGGACTACAGGAAGTCTTTAGACTAGACTTATATCTCTACTAGCTTTTACTATTATCCTAGCCACGAGGGGTGTGGCATAGTTCGAAGAAACTTGTAGTATTTTGATTGATGAACAAACGGAATCACCAAGTATTGACTCTACTATAGGGGAATGGTTGTGCTATCTATGATATTGGCCCATATAGACCGAAACCTTCATGTATTATATTCATGTGTTATGAATATGATGATTGTTATTACCGATAAATTCTCATGGACTCTCATGATTTGATGGAAATAGATTTAAGCAAACCACTCCAAGCATGACGCAAGCCGCTGTTGGACAATTCATTGCCAGGAACGCAACTACCGCCCTCACCAAGGAACTTACTCACGTGGAATTTATGGGTTGTAATCCCTCCTTCTTTAGCGGAAATGTAGACACAAAAGAATTTCTCAAATGGTTCGAAGAATTAGAAACAATCTTTCAAAGTGGTGACTGCCGTAAGGAAGACAAAGTTAGGTTCGCCACTTGCACTTTTCAGAAGCATGCCCAGAAATGGTGGACTAAGTATGTCCAGGTAGTAGGAGTTGATGCTGCTTACTCACACTCTTGGGAGAAACTAAAAAGGATGATGAGTTTGAAGTTCTGTGTGAAAAGCGAATTACAAGCAATTGAACAAGAAACACTAAACCTTACCATGGAAGGAGATGATGTTGTTAAGTATACTGCTTCTTTTTATGATTTCGCTCGACTAGTCTCTGCAATGGATGAACCAGAAAGCCAGAAACTTGAAAGGTACGTCGGAGGACTTTCTCCTGAAATTCGTAGGATGGTCATCGCATGTGAACCCAATACCATATCTGAAGCTATCCAGATGGCAATCGAAACAAAGGAACTCATAGTTCGCGACAAGACATCGGGAGACAATAATAACAACAAGAGAAAAGAGGTCGGTAATCAAGATGCTAATGCTACTCAACGACCATTTAAGATACAACAAGTGGTGGAGACCTTTACTGCTGGGTCAAGCCAAAAGAAAGGATATGTAGGTAAATTACCCGAGTGCAACAAGTGTCAGTTTCATCACAAAGGATCTTGCCCCTCTCAATGTAAGAACTGCCAAAAGCTTGGACATGAAACCAAGGATTGCAAGGCTCCCACCCTCGCAAAGCATCAGAAACTCTCGGTAACCTGCCGCGAGTGTGGAGTAGTGGGACACTTCAGGAGTGAATGCCCAGAGTTGGGAAGCCAGAATTAGAAGAAGAAGTTTATGTTTTAATTATATGAACCATAGTTTGAGCCCTCTAGGGTTGTACTTTCTTTTGGTACTTTCCATAAGTACGTCGGTGTAACCTAGTTGTATTAAGCACTTTCCTATCTACTGTAATGACTATCTTTTGTTATCTATGTGATAATCGTAACCTTCGTTTATTCCATCTTCTATTGCAATTGTGCAATTTTCAATCGTTTCGTAACATTATGTCATTGCCTTATTAGAGATTAGGCCGATTTAGTATTTGACGGACTAGTAGATTATTACCATTCCGTAGTATTTACCCATGTATCCAATAAACCATTCCACGAGTTTTATTTCAAACTATTTTACTACCTTATGGAGAAATTGTTTTTACCGAATTTCTAAAATAAGTCGTTTTGTTACCGTACTATAAACTGATTATCCAATATTACACCAAATATTTACTATTATTACGCGAAACAATTTTTATATTACTTTGAAAGGGAATATTTAGTATACCATTTTAATAACAACGCGTTGAACACCATCTAAAGCTTTTGAGAAAAATCATATTATTTTGATTAAATCAAGCATCGCATCATTAGTCCTCAACTATACATAGCCTGATCACCTATGTATACTTCAGGAAAGATTATGCCATGAAGGAAATAGTTACTTTATAAAGTATTGTTAATAACAATCTTCATCCAAAAGCGTTTTAAACAAATAAACTCTTTTATAAATATTTCTTTCTGACAAATTTTTTCTGGATACTTACCCCACCTGTCACACACTTAGTCATTAAGTTGGACTTTCCATTGACTTCTTTAGGAGAGACTTCCCATATTAAGTACTAGGAGGATTCCTCGATACAAGAAAAACAATAAAAGGGTTACGAAAACTACTAACCTAGAATAGAAGTATACACCAAGGCAATTTATAGCTCAATAACAGTTCTAAGATGCCACTGGACCATCCGACCCACCATCTCTGACCTAGTTGTCCGATTTTATTATTCAAAGGTACTAGCTAGACTGAGCTACGGGATCAAACACATTGTGAAGGTACGCTAAGCAACACCATGGGAATAAACCAAGCCTCCTAACCGATACTGTAAAGTGTTTTGAGTTAACATGGTCTCATCCATACGCAAACTTCCCTGCAGTGAGTTTACGACAAGAATGATTGATTCGAATTACGGATATCGATATAGATTCCCCTAAAGCATTATGTTCTTTAGAACTTCTGGATAACCTCACCTATACATCGAGAAAGGCATCAGACTCAAGAATATCTCCCCAGCTACATGTGAAGACAATACGGAAATTCATCGACATGGTATCAATTGAAACCCTCATATTGCCAACATGATGGCAATTTCAACGGTAAACCATCTCAGGACTTAAGTTGGTTGAATACCTAGACTTGTAGTTTTGTCGAATAATCGCCAATAGGCATTTTCTAATGTCAGGAACCGAATGTTAGACACCTATGCATTTATGCGAATATTTCCGATCCTACTATTTTATCCTTGTTAGTATTTTTACTTTTAAATGAAGTGGATTTCAAAATTTCGTCCATACAAATCACATATCTCGTGGAAAATAATTTTGAATTGCCTATTTTGAATAAATACGACCCTTTTTAGCCAGTATTTACTTGAACCATTATACAATGAGAAATGTTTAAACATCAAACTTTGGTAAATAGTTCTATTCACAACATGTTTGAAAACCGCGTCACATTTCATAACTATTAAATTTTGAATCATCAATAAAGCTAATATTGAGTATACCATTTGTTCCATTTTCTAAAATTGTTTATTCAGAAAAAGATTTCGACCAAAAACTCGAAAATCGCGAGATAAATTTGGAAACAAATCACCATACCATATCGCTTGTGCATTTAGGGCTTTGTGACTTGACAATAAGGAATATTGGAATAGGTGATGAAGGAAATTAGGAGGAACATCATAGAACGATTACAAACGTCAGTAATGGAGACCAAGCACAGTAGGCAAAGAATGACACATGTCTTAGCAATCCATTAGACCAAAACCCAAAGAATCAAATATTGTTAACCGTTTTCTATCTTCTTCGTATAACGCCGTGTTCGAGAGACGTAACGTTGTGGAATTAGTCACAAGATTTATTGTACCGTTTCAATTATTCTTGATAAAGGTGATCGAATCACCTTGGACTTCTAGCAATCATTTTAAGATTTCCTTCGGAACCTCATTAAGATGTGAACACCGCCTATCATCCTCAGATCGATGGTCATAACGAGAGAACGATTCAAACATAGGAAAGTTATACTCAGAGTATGAGTGATTGACTCTAGAAATGGTTGGACTAACCATTTACCATAAATTGGATTCTTTTACAACCATAGTTATCGCGCGAGCATAGAGACTACACCATTTGAGGCACTTTATGGTCGAAGTACCAATTAACCGTTTACAAACTGAAATCGGAAAGTTAAAATTCACTGGTCTAGAACTAAACCATGGAACAACAAAGGAAATTTCACAAGTCAGGAACCGGTTACAAGCAACGAGAAACTGGTAGGAGTTATGTTGGTACATGACGCACATCATACGGATTGGGTATCCTTGAACAAGCAAATTTACTAGATTTACGTGAAAGAACGAACTAAATTGAAGGCTTTGCCTTGGAGAGGCATGATACGATTTTGGTAACACGAGAGATTGAACTTTTAAGTATATTGGACCATTTCAGATTCATGATAGAATCGACCAGCTGACATATAAGATTTGAGTTCTGACAGAGTTCAGCAACATATATTACCCATATTACATTATAAACCTGAAGAGACACTGATCATCTATTGACGAACCAAACTCGGAAAAAGCCAAACTCACTATTCCAATAGGCATTCATGAAATAACCAGAAATTTCCTACAAGTCGAGAATCAATTACAAATTCTATAAGTTGTAAACCCTTAAAACTTCAAGTTGGTAGCCAGATCACGTTGAAAGTTCTGCCTAGGAAAGGCATGATATTATTCGGAAAGATTTGGAAAGTTAAAACCGATATACACTGGACCATGTAATAATTCAGACAGAGTAGGTCTAGTAGCCTTCAGACTTGAGCCTTGTTAAAGAACAGCCGGATTACACAACTATGTTTCACCTAATCAAATCCAGGAAATGACTTTCAGATTAGTCAATCATAATCCCATTTGGAAGGGAATCCAACCTTGAGACAAACGTAAACTGGGTAAGAGAACCAGTAGAAAGCATGGACCATGAGGTCGAACGGTTGAAGCAAAGTCAAATTCCTATCGTGAAAGTTCGCTGGAATTCTTGAAAAGGACCCGAATTTACTTGGGAACGAGAGGACCGAATGCAACTCAAGTATCCACGTCTTTTTGACCAAATATACTTCAGAGACCAACCAAAACTGAACTTCGGGACGAAGTTCCTGTTAGAAGGGAAGACTGTCACAACTCGTAATTTCCGGTCATTTTCCAAACCTCGACAATTTACTATTCACAAGTTACTATTCATCATTTACTATTCATCGATCACTACTCATCATTTTCGAGGTCAATTTGATATTCTGAGAAGCGTTCAGAAATTTTACTATTCACTTGACACTATTCATTTCCGGAAGAAAATCACTATTCACGTGCATTACTCATGTCATCGTAAATTTAGTTTACGAGTGTTCAAATTCGCGTAACCGTATTGGTTCAGGAGCGAATCCATGCATTATCATTTGGGACATTTCATACAGGCTAGAAATAGTCTGCATATCATCTTTATGGTACTTGCATACTATTCCACTCGTAGGATAACTAAATTAATACATTTGGTATTATTAACGATTTACGTACGTTTATTTTAAATAAACGCTAATGCGCGAACTATAAAAGTGTCTAACATGTCCGACACTCCCGACTATGATCCCAATACATTTTTATACTCATTTCTATAATATAAAAACTATAATATTAATTTACCCGGTATTTTGGAAATTTAACTATTACGTATCGTACGTTTAACTTAATAACGCCGGTTTTCACCAAAATTAAACGATAATCACACTAACTCTCCGTACTTGTACCCGACTTATCTTTACAAATTTTATAACTTTATTACGTCCTGAATAACTTCAACAAAACTTATTTTTAACAAACCCGGTACCCGATTAAACCTTAAACCTAAACCTAACCTAACTACACTTTACTACTAATACTAATTTTTCTAACTAATCACCAAACATATCCCCCCTTTTTACTCCCTAGAACCGGCCAACCCCCCCCCCCCCCCCCTAAGGTCTTCAAGCTTTAATAACCTCACCAACCAAATTAAATGTCACCAAACTTATGTCTCTTTGTATAAATAAAACTTTTTCACACATTTATCACAAAAAACACTTTTCTTGCAACTAGAAAACTTTTCTCTTCATTTTCTCTTGAGTGTGGTTCGAATTAGGGTAATCAAGGAGCAAGGAGGATAATTTTTACAAGATCTTGTCATAAACTAGTTAATATAATCATCCTTGTTAGAGTTTTGAAATAAAAACTCAAGGATTAGTAGGCTTTTTATCATCTAAACTCTCTAAACCATCAAGTAAGTAAACAAACTCATTTTTATGATTTTTACAAGTTATTATTATGTTTATATAATTTTCTTACAAGATCTTATACATGCATCATCTTGTACCACTCCATTTTTGTATATATTAACTTTGAAGCCCTAGAAATGGAAACATATGAAACTCTTGTTAGACCTAGTGGATTGATGATGTTTAAGGACCCATGACACCTAAGAAGGTGTATGGTAGGATTAGATTAGCTTTGTGGTGTTTGAAAGTGGTTTGATGGAGGATGGAACTAGTTTAGAGACTTGAAAATGGTTTTTGAAACTTTTGATATACCTACTGTCCCTATTTTAAATTCGTGGAAAAATCAGTGGGTGATGACTAATTTTTGACCAAAGATTTAGAAAATACATTCAAAAACGAAACTTTAGGCGAAAGAACGGATTAAAACGAGTTTATAACGAAGGAGATATGATTTTTGCAAATTTAACGACAAAAACTACTTTTCCAAAAACTGCTTGCTGATTGGCAGAATACGACGGGTATTTTGAAGCATTAAACGTAACCTAAAAGAGCCGAGTTATCTAAAATATACTAGTATATACAAAGACGAATCCGTGGACATAAAGAACAAGGAAAACGAGCCTAAAATGACAAAGTTATACCCATTCTAACATCGTCAAACTATATATATATATATGGACACAAATAAAAATAATAACGTACGCGCTAAACGGTATATTTTCTAGTAAATATTACTAAGGACTATTTTCTTATCAAACGAATACGTATGACCCGAGAGAATACTTATACGACTTAACGACGTATTCCAAGGTTTTCAATACAAGGAATTTAACGCTAACACTTTTTAACGAGATAGTACGACAAGTTATATACTCCTATATATGGATATATTTTCCTAAGTATGGAATCTATTTTACTACGACGATAACTAGTATTTTCAAATTACGAGTGGTATGAGTATCATGTGCATGTGCATTCATTTCAATTCGGCTTGATCTAAGTTAGATCATGGTTATTCATTTAGGTTGCGGCTAGTACTCGCGCCTCATTGTCCTGACTACTTTTACCTCATTGCACCATCTTTGTACCATCACTTCGAGGTGAGTTCTCATAGCCCCGTTTTAATTACTTATTTGATTTTAAATCCCACGGGGGACATTACATTGCACAATTATTTTTGTACATGCCCAAGTATATCAAATTCCATACATTGCTTAAGTTGCCTACTACCAAGTTAAGTCCCCTTATATATATCATGGACCGTTAATTTTAGCTAAGCGAGAGTGAGTGGATAGATCTATCGAGGGTGACGCCTCCATTCGTGTTTGGGTTGCTTCAAACGGACGAATGCATTTCATGTCTTAACGAATTGAGTGTCTGGTAAACACTCTGGTGGGGCATTACAAAGTCTAGCTTCGGGGTCATGAGCTTAAGAGCCAATGTAGCATTTTTGACATTCGTGTCGGTTTACTTATTACTTGTGGCTTATGTACTTACGATTTACTTATAAACCTATGATTATTCACCAACATTCGTGTTGACCGTTTTTCGCAATGTATTTCTCAGGTTATTAAGGTAGCTCATGTTGCATACATTTGGACCTTCATGGAGTCGCGGAGTCGACGCGTCTCACCATATTTTCTGCACTTATGAAACGTTTGATCTTGTTGAACTTATTTTAACAATTTTGGCAAACTCTTTTGGGACCTAAGCTTTGTAAACTCTGAATGTTTTAATGATCAAACGCTGTATTTTCTAAACGACACTTTAGGTCGTTCAATATAACTGTAACTATAGTGCTATGACAGTCACCCCCAGGTATTCCATTCCGCTGCCATTCAGGTATTTTGGGGGTGTGAGATACTGTCTTAGGTTCCTCTTGAGATAGAAAGCAAGCAAATAAGCACAATTGTTGATCCTTGTGATTCACCCTGTTTTGTTTATAAACAAAGCTAAGTAAAGAAGTATGTTGCTGAGAAAAATTATTAGCTTTTGTTCTTGTGAGCACTCCTGAGGTAGAAGGTCCAATAATCTTATGGACAGGATGATCTTTATGAATTCTCAATGTAGGAGTTGGTGAAACTTTAAGATTATCTTCCAAGTGAAATCAGGGTCTTCATAGGAATCTGAGAAAATGCCTTCTTTCTCCAACTCATCATCAGTATCTTCTAAGGCAGGCATAGTTGGATCATTTAAATCATCAGTATTGATCCAATTTGATGTATCTAAGACATTTGAAGTAATTTCAAATGGATCAGCAGTACTTTGATGCAAAGTAATGTCAATGACTTTAGCCTTCTTCTTTTCTGCTTCATAAACTCTCCTTTGATCATCTTCATAGGATTTTGCAATAGTTTAGAAGCATCCTATTAAGTTCATCTTGGATAACTTGGTCTTCATCAGATACTGTGGAGTTTGGTTGAACAGTACTTTGTGTTTCAACAGTACTTTGAGGTTCAACACTACTTTGAGGTTCAAAAGTACTTTTCTTCTTTTCAATGGATTCTTCATCAGGAACATCTTCAGATCTCATATTTACTCCAGGAACAATGTATTGTGATTCTTCTTCATTTTGAACAACTTGATTTTCTTCTCTATCAGGCACATAATTCATGAATGAGGCCAAAACATCAAGATCAAACATCCAATCAGGACCTTTACCTTTTTGATTTCCTTGATCTTCTAGAAATTCAACATGAAGACATTCTTGAACCTTTTTGGTATCCCTGTTGTACACTCTAAATCCTTTACTATTGGTGCAATAACCCAACAGGTATCCTTCATCTGATTTGCCATCAAACTTTCCCAGAGTATCAACAATATTCAAAATAGTCAGGGGACATCCAAAAGGTTTCATAAACTTTATGTTTGGTTTCATTCCCTTACGTAACTCATAAGGTGTCTTCATCTGAGGTTTTGTCACTGATACTCTATTCAACACATAACAAGCAACACTTACAGCTTCAGCCCAAAATGGAACATGTAGTTGAGAATCTGCAAGCATTATCTTTGCTGCTTCTATCAAAGTTCTATTCTTCCTTTCTGCAACTCCATTCTGCTGAGGAGTTCTTGCAATACTAAACTCTCTCTTAATTCCTTTCTTGGCACAAAACTCATCCATAAGCTGATTCTTGAATTCAGTCCCATTATCACATCTGATAGATCTAACTTTGAGTCTCAACTGATTTTCAAGTGCTATTATGAGATCATGAATAGCATCAAAGGTTTCATCTTTAAATCCCAAGAGAAAACCCAGCTAAATCTGCTACAATCATCTGTTATAACCAAACAGTACTTCTGCTTGTTTAAACTTGCAACAGAAACAGGTCTAAACAGATCCATATGCAACAATTCCAAAGGCTCTCTTATAGTTCTTTCTTCAATCTTTTTACATGAAGCCTTGTGTTGTTTACCCTTCTTGCAAGCCATACATGAGTGATTATTCTTGTATGTTTTAGAAGGTAAACCTCTAACTAAATTGCCTTTGACCAATTTGTTGATGTTCTTGAAATTTACATGCCCTAATCTTTAGTGCCATTGATGTGCTTCTTCCATTGTTGCCCTTGCAACCAAACATGTTGCTCTTTCAGTAGGATTGATATTCTTCAAATCTATGCTGTACACATCATTGGTTCTTGGTGCTCTCAGCATCACCAAGTTTTCATCTTCTAACTTAAACTCAGGGGAGAGAATAAGACATTCTGTGTCAAGGAATAACACAGGATATTTCTTGTCGCAGATTTGAGATACTGACAAAACATTGAATTTAAGCTCCTTCACATATCTAACATTCTCAAAATCAATGGATCCAGTCTTGATGGTTCCTTTGCCAGTGATTCTCCCTCCATCAGGATCATTCCCAAATGCAATTTTTCCTCCAAAATAAGCCTTAAAATCTGACAAGAGCTCCTTTTCTCCTGTCATGCTTCCAGAGCAACCACTATCAATGATAAGATGATCTTTAAGCTCCTCTTCTGGTTGCCCTGCATAAAGATGAAACGGGTTAGTTTCTTTTAGGAACCCAAGCCATTACTGACTTTTGTTCCCCTTGTGGAGTGACATACTCAAATTCTTTGAGTATGTAATCTCCACTGTTTTTGAAAGCACTATCAAGAATTAATGTTTTTGATTCCAAAACTTGTGTTGGATTTTCATTAACACACCCTTTTCACCCTTATTCTCTGAAAGTACTTTTTCTTCCCTATCAATACTTTCTTTCTTAACCCATTTAGTTTTAACAGTTGGTGTTGGGTTCTTTGATCTAGGTACTCTTTTTGAGGTGTAAGGCCTTCTAAATTTGTAAGAATTGAACTTCCTTGGTCTTGCTTTTGAAGAAGTGCTAGCAGTACCTTGGTTGGGTGAATTCCTAACAGTACTTTAAGAAGGTACTATTTTACCAGTACTTTGAAAAGTATCTCTTGAAGGTACTGGGGTTTGGAGAATGGAATTTTCTGGTGAGGGTACCTATAGTCTTTTGAGAAATTACTATGGTTAACCCTATGTGAGTGATTCCAAACTGGCTTAGTCTCCCTTAGTTTATTCTCCCTGTGCTTATGGTTTGCAGATGTAGTCTTTGGGAATTTGCTTAAGTATTCTGAGTGATAGTCACAGTCCTTAATCAAATGGTGAGGACTATAGCATACATAACATAACTTTGGACCTATATTCCCAAATCCTCTTCCAAAAGGTTTTCTAAAATTAGCAGTATTTTGAAAAGATTGTCTTGAAGGTACTACTAAATGATCAACAGTACTTTGAGAAGTTTTTGGAAGTACTGCATGTTTTGAAAAGACTTTATCATTCCCTGAACCCTTGTTATCATCCCTAGGTTTCTCAACAGTTTCCTTTAAGGACTCAGAACTAGATTGACTTGAATTAGATTGACCCTTAAGTTTTTTCCTAAAATCCAAATTGTCTAATCCAAAACAAGAAACATTTGTCCTAGGTAGTTGAAAACTACCAGTGGGTGGAGGAACTTCACTGTATCCCTTGTATTTCTTAAATTCAGGAGGTGTTGAACAAGGTGATTTCTCATCACTAGATGTGTTTTCCTCTAAGCTTATGAATTCTTCATCACTAGTTGAGGTCTCCTGTGAAAGACTTAGTTCCATGTTCCTAGTTGGGATTTCTTCTAAACTACTATCATCATAACCTAGGCCAGTTTTAATGTTTGTTGTTCTTTGTTTTTCAACAAAACTAACATGTGACAGACCTGATTCTTTCCAAACAGCAAGTTTTGCTAACAACTTATCTCTTTCTTTAGTGATCTTTTCTAGTTCAGAAACCTTACATCCTAACTTCCATTCACTTAACTTTAATTGATAATCTTGTTTCTCATATTTTTCAGCCCAAGATACTTCATTATTCTCATGACTGATTATCTTGGCTTCCATTGACTCTAAAGTCAATTAGTAACCAGCTATCTCAGACCTAGCACTTCTATAATTATCTCTTTCAGTTTCATATTCTTTAAGCAATTTTTGTTAAGAATTATTGCACTTAGAGCATATCTCAGAGATAATAGATGAACTTGGGGAAGTAGTAATCATAGCAAGCTGAACAGGTTCTTCTTCACTTTCCATGCTCCAATCAAAGCTTCCTAAACCATCTCCTAATTCAAAAGCAGCATATCCTGGTTCCTCATCAAAAGCTGTGCTCCAATCAACCTTTTCTAATGCAACCATAGAGTAGGTTACTAGTTCAGCATCAAATTCATTACTCCAGTCAACTTCTGATAGATTTTCTTGAGCCACCAAAGCTTATGACTTTGGCTCAGCAATAGGAACCTCCTTTCTTTCAACCTTGGATATTTCAATCATTCTGTTAGCCTGATACTTTGCAAACTTGCATTCCCTTGCAAAGTGACCAGTCTTTTGACAATTGAAGCATTCAATCTTAGATTTATCAAATGCTATACCCTGCTTAGCTTTAAAATCAATACCTCTTCCTGTCTTGTTCATGAACTTCTTGATCCTTGCAGTGATCATGACAACCTGCCATTTTATGTCAATTTCTTCTAGAGCATCATCATCAATTTTCAAGACATCTTCTTGATAAGTAACATGTAGAGTTGCTTGTTGAGCAAAGAATGAACATAGAACATCATCTGAGTTGGTGTTTTTTGATGGTGATGAAGTGGTAGTGACCATGGTTGTACAGGGATGCTGTTTCTCTTCAACAGTACTTTGGACAGGGTAAGCAGTACTTTTAGTGGAAGTACTGCTTCTGTTTTCAGAAGACACAAAAGCAATGTTATGAGAACTTGATCCTTTGTTACCCTTCATCTCATGCTCATACACCTTTAAATTGTTGTAGAGATCATCAAAGTCCATAGTGTCTAAACCAGGTTGTCCTCTAATCATGGCAGCAACCACATGCCATGCAGATGGCAAACTCCTAAAGAACTTCAAGTTTGCATCTTCAACAGATGCTTCTGCTCTGTACAACTCTAGCATACTGAGTAGATTTTGATATCTGTCATAGGCAGAGTTAAGGCTTTCTCTTTCACCAACAGTGAATGTTTCAAACTGTTGCTTCAATAGGATTCTATGTATCTTCTTGGAAGCATCATTACCTCCAAATCTTGTCTTAATAGCAGCCCATAGTTGTTTTGCATCCTTAGCATCATGAAACTTCAATAGGTGACCATTAGGAATAGCAGAAAGCAGTATATTGAGAGCCTTATTTTGATTTCTTTTAGTAACTATTGGCAAGCTTGGCTTAGGTGGTGTAGGTTGTCCTTCAATGGATACAGATTCATCAATCACAACATTACCATTGACAATCACATCCCATAAAGCATGGTCTATGATGGCAATGTACTGCCTCATCCTCATACTCCAAAGATCATATTCTCCCTTCTTAACAATGGGAATTCTGATTGAGGTGATGGATGAAACTGGTGCAACTTCTGTCGACATCTTTTAGGGTTTGTTGTAAAATCGGTTTTAAGGGTTTCATCTTAATCAGAGTTTCCATACAAGCTCTGATACCACTTGTTGGATCTATATACTCTGACCAAACTTAAGTATAACTTGTAATGGTCTTAGTAATCTTGAGTAACTCAAAACTACTAACAATGAAACACTGATATAACCTTGTAAAGTATGCGGAATCTACTAACACAAAGCTAAGAAGAACTTTGAATTATTATATTAAAACCAATTTGAACCTGCTTAACTTACACAGATTCACTAACAATCCCTAACTCTCTAATATCTTATTCTCTAATGTATGCAAGTACTTATAATTGAATTCGTATGTCTAATACCATCCTAAGGCTCCTTTTATAGGCACAAGGAAAACCTTAAGTCGGTTTACAATGCTTGAACGACAAGTAAACTATCCCTAACTAATTCTAGAATATTCTGATAATCAAAACGTTTTTGCATATCAGTCCTTAAACGTTAGAAGTACTTTGAATAATCTTCATGCATGAGCAGTACTTTGACCTTGAACATCACTTTGACACAAGCCGTACTTTGAACTTCCAGAAGTACTTTGATCTTCATATCCCAACACTCATCCGTGAAAATAGCATGCAGCCCGTGCAAGAAACAAGTAACGTGATTAATGCTAACATAAAAGCGACAAAATCAGATGTCCCCAATATAAGTTTAGCATCAAAAACAAACATACGGGTTGCATATTACGGGTTGCATATCAACTCGGGCAACAAATAATATACAATTGGTTGAAATGTTCTGCAGTGCCAAACCTGGAACGAATAAAGGTCAAACACATTACCAACCAAACAAATCACTCACATTTGGTACAAATGAGACAGTTTCACAAAAAGCAACCATGTTTGAGTTAATTTCCTATATAACAGATGTTATGTTAATCTTTTGATAGATTACTTACGCAACTGCGATAAGCAAACTCCAACTATTCAGCAACATCCTCCCGGAGTGGAAACCAAGTAAGACTCCCTTTACGAGCAAAACAGTGGCCTCTTAGAACACGTCAATTGTCTCCATTCCAATAAATAGGAAAACTACGTCGTCTTAAAAAGTCTACCTGCAACGATTATCATTACACGAATTTATAATCAAAAACATGTTTTAGGCTTGTTTTAATCCACGAAAATCAATATAAATCGTTTTATATTCGATTACACATTCAAGAAAATATAAATTAAATATGTGTTTGAGCATACCCTTGAACAGAGTAGGATAGGTGAGATGGTAGCTTGACTGTGATGGTGGTGGATGTGGTGGTTATCTCGAACTAAACAACCAAAGCAAACAAACTCACCCATTGCCTCTCTTATCTTGATGACGGTGATGACGTGGATGAGCTATGGTTGGTGGAACGACGGCGAGATAAGGCGGTGAAGTGTGGCGGTGGTGTGTGAGTTGGTTCTAGAGAGAAGGAGAAGAGATGAATAATAGAGAGAAGATATATCTGACTAGCGTTAATTAGTGTTTTGATTTTTGGTGAAAAAGGGGTGGGAGTGAGCAGGAGATTGAAATTTTGGGGAAAATTAAGGGGCGGGATATTGAGTGCTATATTAAAATTTTAAAGATTTTGGAGATTGAAAGCCTATCAAATGAACTCGAAATGTTTAATGATTTGAGCTCAACCTTATATAAGTTGGACTCGAGTTATAGTTGAGTTCTAGAGCTTGTAAGTGATATAAAATATGTTTTTTTGTTTTTTTTTATTATTTTTTTTAATATGTAAGTGTACTAAGTGTAAATACTTATTTATGAATGTATCAAGTTTTTTGAGCTGAAGTCGAATCGAATTCAATTCTTAGGTTATATTTCAATTTTAATTTGTGTAAGAAAACACATATTTACAGATAAATCGAGCTTTTCGAGTCAATCTCAAGCCGAGTTCAAACTTTCTCGATCCTGGATAACATGATCAGGAGGTCCCTGGATACGTTGTGGCGGTGGGGCCGAGTCGGGTTCGAGAGAGAAGGAGAAGAGATGAATAGAAAGAAGATATATCTGACTAGTGTTTGGGTTTTGATTTTGGGGAAAAAAGGGTCGGTATCTTGAGAGGGAGATTAAAATTTTGGGGAAAATTAAGGGGCGGGGATCTTGAGCACGATATTAAAATTTTGGAGATTGATAACCTACCAAATGAACTCGAAATGTTTAATGAGTTTAGCTCAACCTTATATAAGTTTGACTGAAGTTATTGTTGAGTTCTCGAGCTTGTAATTAATATAAAATGTGTTTTAATTCCTAAAAATCCTGCAAAACATTCATTGTGTCGATACACGCATTTGACTCAAACAAGTAATAATATGTATGCTAAGTCCTCCATTACCATAAAATCAACCAAATAGACAAAACTTCCTACAAAAACATGTAATGGCTCAACCCTAGCTAGCAATAACACATTATTTCCTTGATACTCTACCATAATTTTATTATAATTAGCACGAGAGGTTATGTACATTCATGGGTAAGGATGAGTTAAGGTAGGCATGAAAGTTCATGTATCCGATTTTACAAGGAAACTGCATGTTAAAGAGACTGTCCTTTTCAATTCTTGTCCTAGGGTCAACATACTTAAGAGGATCAACTTCCTCTTCTCTCCTAACCTCATCAATAACATCACCATCACCTAAGTCCTCGTTGGAATCCGAGTAATAAAAAGGGCCATTCTCATGCATGGTCATTGTCGTGGTCATATTCTTCCATTTCATAATTATTACCAAAGTGATGGTCGGGTGAAAGGTTTGGTGGGTTTTCAATCTTCACAACGAGAGCCGAAATGGGTAATTGGAAATTCCAAAGACGAAAAACATGAATAACATGAACCAAACGATCAATGTTACGGTTATCCATCGAGAGTGCTAACAATCAGAAACAAGAAGAAAGATAGACTAAAGAAAACCTATAAAAAGAAAATAAAAACTCTCACTAGATACGAATCTAATGAGTAGACCTAAATTAAAATAAAATTCAACCTAAACAATAACATTTCATAACCATAATTTAGGACAACATTTTGATGAAACATTCATATAATTTTGTGTCTATGATATATAATAATTTGTAAATTTTTATAATATTACAAAAACTATTAAGAAAATGACATTATAGCTAGTTGGATCTTAAGATCCCGATCCAATCATACGATAACGATCTTGCAAAGACAAAAACAATCCTGGGTAGGATCCCGATCTTGAAAACCTTGCATCTTACTATGTGTACTCTTTGGGTGATTTTTTAAATACAAAATACACTAAAATACAAATGTACCTTTAAATTTTTAGTTTTTAAACTTCTAATACTTTTAGTTTTTATACTTTTAATCATTTTTAAACCTATAATATATAATATATGCAAAGCTTATCAAACACACTTCACACACTTCAACATATACTTAATACTCTTTTTATCTCACACTCACAAGTCACAGCTGCATGCCCTTGTTCTTTCTTTCTCTCTCTCATTACTCCACTCAAACATACTTAGATCGGAAGCATATGGTAACATACTTAGATGGCTTCTATATTGACCTTAAGTTTGATAGATGATTTGGTTTATCTGATTAATAAGTTGTTTTTTTTTTGTTTATCTGATTATTTCATTGTTTGTGTTTATTTAATTAGGGTTATTTAGTGTTAAGGTTTATGTATCTGTATATCGTGTTTATTATTGTTAGGGTTTATGGTTGTTTTTTAGTTTTAGGGCGAATATTTAGGCTAAAACATCCAAGTATCAAAGATCGAAGAAGTATCAATGATGGATGAACCGACACCACTTTCAAGTATGAACATAAACTTATTCTGGTGTTGTTCATCTATTATTGATTCATCTTTGCTCTTTGTCATAATACAGAAACAATTATCAAGTATAAGTTGTAAATAATAATTCGGGTTCGATACTTGAGAAAGAATTTTCAAGTTTTTATGCCTTAGAAACTTGAATATGTATCTGTATATCGTGTTTTTGTTAGGGTTGATGGCTATTTTTGGGAGTTGGCATTCCCTTAAGGCTATTTTATCTTAGGCCTAGGTTGAATATCTGTTATAAGAATTATATTGCATTTGTATTGAGAGAATAAGGAAAAAAAAGTGGCGGATGTGTGCGAATATTTAGGCTAAAACATCCAAGTATCAAAGATGGAAGAAGTATCAGTGATGGATGAACAAACACCACTTTCAAGTATGAACATAAACTTGTTCTGGTGTTGTTCTTCCATTACTGATTCATCTTTGCTCTTTTCCAAAATACAGAAACAATTATCAAGTATAAGTTGTAAATAATAATTTGGGTTCGATTCTTGAGAAAGAATTTTCAAGTTTTTATGCCTTGGAAAACTTAATATGTACAGCCTACTAGCTGTTTGTCCGGTCTTTAGGTTTACGCTGTCATATATTCTGACGTATGTGGTCCATTAGGTACCAAGCTTGAAAACCTAGTGGGAGCCTTTTGATTCTCCAATTGGAGAAGACTCCTTCCTTGTAATGAGGATTGAGAACTCGGTTTTTATACGTGCTATATCTGTTAGAAAATTCATATGTGTTCAACTTATTATTATATGTACAACCCATTAGCTGGTTATTATTATATGTTCAACTTGTCATTCATGCACGATTAGCTCTCTAATGTCGTAGAATCTACATAATTAATATGTATGTTCGTCACATCTAAGGGAGCAATATAAATGATAGTAAGAATCTGTTTTCTAATAACTTATCAATTATCAAGCAAGATCTATCTAACATTGTAGATTGGTTCCCTTGCTTAATTTGGAAAATGTCTACTACTGTTTGTGTGGTTGATCTTGACCTCCAGTTTTGGCTCTTTCAATAAGATACATTATTGAAAGTGCCATAGCGTGATCAAGATCAAGCACACTATCGTTATTAGACGGTGTCCAAAAACCAAAGCAATGGAACCTTTCTACAACGTTAGATGGATCTGGCCTGATAATTGAGACGTCTTCAATGCGATAATCATAAAGTGTGTATTGTTCATGACAGGCCACATTCAAGATGAGTGATGTTACTTAGACCCTATTCTTTACTCAACATTAGTATCTATTGTTTACTCAACCTGTGTGCTGATTTCAACATACCTTTCCATTCTCAGTTCCCATATTGTTCCTTTTATTTTTCAACAATCTAGCAATACGGTTGGTGCAGTCCTTTGCTCAAAGGGAGTTGAAACGACAAAAGGAGCTGTAGAGGGAACTAAGAAGGGTTACTTATGTTGGTTTATTGCATTCCATTCTTTTTTATGATCTAAAACCAACCATCCACCAAGTAGTGTGGCCATTGGAGATCCAAGAACAAAGGTTGTTTAAAACACACCCTGAATTGCAACATTATCTTTTATTTCATTTACACTATATTTTTTTTTTAAATTAATATATTTTTTTTATGTTTTTTGCAGAAATCATACGTTGACAGCAGTGACTCAAGTTCATTTCACATATCAAGCAGTTCTGAAGGTCCTCCAAATCCATGGTCAGACTACTTTCCAAAGGGATATCTGGATTAGGCACCATGCGAACCAAAAATGCCCAAAGATTATTAAATTTTGTAGATTTCTTCAAGTCAATCATGTTTCATTATGGCCAGTATTTGTTGGCGACTAATGTGTATATAGTTCTGTCAAGAATTATAAGCATTGATCCCTGGCAAACGCTCGTCCCAATGGATCATGATTGGCCTGAAGATGTTGAAAAGGTTCAAGCCACCTGTTGGAAACATCAATCCTTTCCTGCATTAAACATAGGTCTTTTGGTTTTCCTATATCCCCTTTCTATACTCGTTTCCATGTGTATCTCAAATCACAAATCCTAGTTTCTCAAATCTCTAAACAAAAACCTGCAGGAAGTATTCATAAACAATGTCTGCAAAACAACAAGAGATCAGCATAATGGGTTGAAGGAGAAGGTTCAAACCGGTCTGCTTCAAAAAAGAAAGCGGCAAAAAGTGTAAAAAAATTTAAATGGGATGGAAATGTGTGGTACAATTGGTGGGCTGCTGAAAGAAAGAAAGCAGCAAAAACACAATCTATCAAACAACATGCTGAGGATGAAAACGAGTACAAAGCAACAAAAAACCCATCTCTCAAACAACATCCCAAGGCGTACAAGACATTGGATGATGATGATTTGTTTGATGGGTTGGATTACGAAAATGCACATGTGGCATTTGACCCAGAAAAATCTCCAAAATTAGATTAGTAGATTTTTAGAATGTGTAACTTTTATTTCCAGTATTTTGTAATTTTTCATTTCAAGTTATTACGGAAAATGTTTAATCTTAATTCCCGTACTTTTGTCATTACTCAATTTTCTCATTACTTGTTGATATTAATATAATGATTCACCCTTTGCACTATAAAAAAAATGATTCTGCTGCTAAGAAAACATTACTGCAGCTGGGATTGTACATTATTTTGTAATTTTTCATTTCAAGTTTTAATAGAAAATGTTTAATCTTAATTCCCGTACTTTTGTCATTGATCAATTTTCTCATTACTTGTTAATATTAATATAATGATTTACCCTTTGCACTATAAATATATATATATATATATATATATATATATATATATATATATATATATATATATATATATATATATATATATATATATATATATATATATATATATATATATATATTCTGCTGCTAAGAAAACGTTACTGCAGCTGGGTTTGTACTGCTAGAACTGAGAGTGCAGGGGTGGATTGGTAACATTTACACTTAACAGTTTAAATCCCCAATCAAATCGATAATTCAGTTTCACGCACACATAATTTCTATATAATCACAAACACTAACATCTTTTATCAATCATTTTCAATATCCCCAAATCACAAAACCCTAATTCAAGATGGTGTTTGCAACTGAATCAAAATGAACATTTGTTGACAGATACAACATGGTCGTTTTTTTGAAGAAACCAGATGGTTCTGAAGGATTCACGCAGATAATCAATTTCTTGAATGCTACCCCTATTAGGTGTGCATTAACTGTGAATCATCTTATATGCATTTCATTTATTAAGCAGTTTTGGGCTACTGCTAAGGTCATAACTTTTAATGAAGAAAAGCAGATTAAGGCTAAGGTAGATGGCCAAGATATACTCATAACTGAGTCATCTATTAGGGAATCTCTTAACCTACCAGATAATGAAGTGATTTTGTGTCTTAAAAATGGCGCCATTTTCAAAGGTTTGAAAAATGGGGTATAAGAAGAAGAATAATAAATTAAAATTTTACAAAGGTCTCTTCTCATCTCAGTCGAAATTCTTGATTCATACTCTCTTACATTGTTTGAGTCCTAAAACAACCGATTGGAATGAGTTTGGTACTACCATGGCATCAGCTGTTATATGCCTTAGTAAAGGAAAACCTTTTAATTTTTTAAAAATGATTTTGGAGGGTATGATCAAGATCTTGGATGATGATGGTAACTCGTTATTATATCCAAGGTTTTTGCAGCTTATTATTCCAAATCAATTGACTACTATTAGAACACATAGAGGAACTTTTTATGCCACCTCACCACAAAAGAAAGTATTTTCAAATTTGAGAAATGATGGCAAGGATTTTTCAGGAAGGGTTACACCACTTTTTCCATATATGGTGAACCTTCCACAAAAAAGGGTGAGGATGTCATGGAAGGGGCTGCCACTTCTGCTGCTAGCCTAGAAGCAGAGCAGGCCAGTAGTAACATACATGAGACTGAGTATACACCCGTTGATTCACCTCTCAGGGAAGGTAACACATCCCGAAGTAATGAGGGTAGATCTGAAACACATGAATTGATGGATACTGATGTACAAAATGTCAATTCCAATGATCCATCTCTCGGGCTAGGTAACACAAGCCGAAGTCATGAGGCTAGAATGAAACTTATACAGGATTTGAAGGACTTTTGTACCCAGTTAGAAAAGGATGTTCTTGGCCTCCAAAAGCGCACAACAAAACAAGGTGAAGAGATCAAAAGGTTGAAAAAGAGAGTTTGATATTTGGAAGGTCAACAGAGGTCAAGAAAAATTAAGTTCAGAAGTTTGAAGAAGGTGGGCACCGCACACAGGGTCAGTTCTTCTAAGGCTACTAGTTTGGAGGATGCTCTCAAATAGGGGAGGAATGAAAGCATAGTCTCAGGGGAGGAAACAACAAATGCTGAAGGTGCTTGTGCTGATATATATGTGGATATGGATATTGGGATTGATAGTGGTGATAATGTGGATGATGACTATGTAGTTGCTGACAATGAGGGTAATGAGGCGATTTTGGAAGATGTAAATAAAAAGTAGGTAGTGGAATTTCCATGTACGTGAAAATATTGTACAAGCTTCAAAGATCATGGTGGAGACCAATACTAGTTTGGGAGAAACTGCTGCTACTAGTAATGTTGAACAACTGGCTAAGGTGGTACAAGATGTTTCTGCTGCTGCAACAAATCAAGTTTCTACTGCTGAAATTTCTACTGCTGAAGAGGTTGGAAAGAGAGTTGATGAAGCTGAAATAGCTAACTTTATGGATGAGAAAAGGAGATCTAAAGTGTCTGAATTTGAAACAGATGAGCAAGTAGCATTCATTATTCAAGAAAAGGAGAAAAAAGAGCTCATGCAGATAAAATGCAAGCTTTTCTTGATGATGATAAAGTTCTATAGGCTAGAGTTGCAGAACTTTACAAAGATACGACTTTAACTGATGATAACACAGTACAAAGACTTGCTGATTTGATAAATGAAAGAGGTAAAGAATTAGCTTTGAGTCAGCTAAGTAAGTCAATAAAGCAAGGTCAAAGTCAGAAGAGGAAAAGAAATTCCTCAAGGTCTCTGCTCATCAGTGTAATGAAGACATACTTAAAGAATCAAGGTTTTTATAAACCTCATTAACTCAAGGGAAATACATATGAAGAAATTGAACGTCTATACTACCACTGCAAGAGATATATTGAATAAAAGTTTATCCCCATGGGTATAGAAGAAACACCATCAAAGAAACAAAAGATCATTGAAGATAAGCATGCTGAGAAGAAGAATGATTCACAAAGAAATGAAGACAGCTTTTCTCTTTATCAAATGATGGTGATTGTTCCTGAAACATTATATCTTGATCCTATTCAATCTAGGCATCCAATCATAGACTGGGAGATTTACAAAGATAAATTTGGAAAGGCTTGGAAGATAATCAGGCTTGGCGGAGGATCAGCAGTGTGCAAACGTTTTCAAGAATTGATAAGAACAAGTGACATAGAAACTTAGACAGATTATGGGAGTTAGTTAAAAAAAACTCAAAACAATCAAGAAGCCATATGTGAAAGAGCAAGAGTTGTAGGTTGAGTTACACAGGTTATATGAACCTGATCCAACTGATATCTATTGGAACTTCCCAATTCATGATCTCTCAATTTCAAGGAAGTTTTATGATAGTTGCAATGTACTTCACTTATCAAATCAAGGTGGAGTTGATGTTTTTAAGCTTGCAGAAAAAGAGTATCCTTTGAGTGCTAGTTTACTTGCTGTGATGATATCTATAAAGATCATATGTGAAGAATGTACAGAGGTAGTTAAAGATCTCATTGAAAGAATTCATGCTCAGTATGAGAGACAAAGGCAAGAACTAAATAAAAGAAGATAAGGTGTTTGGAGGTAGCAGGGGTGTAGCTTCCCTGTTTTCATTAAACAGAGAATTGTATGTTCTTTTTTGTATCTGATTTTGGGAATGCCCATATCATGTGCACTTGTAGGCACTTTAGTAACATGTTACTTCATTAAAGTTGAAAATAGACTTTATAAAGTCAAGTTACACTATTCCTATAGGGGTTACAAAGTACACAAGTTATTAGAAATGTGTGACCATATGTATCGATTTGTGCCTACACTTAAATAATGTGTGACAAAATATGAGTCTATGATTTAGACACCTAAATAAATACTTCATGTGACCATATATATAGCATCTTAATTTAGTCACACAAAAACTCAATGTGACTAATATCAAGGTTAATGATAACTGAGTTCACATTTTGCTATAAACAATAGTCACATGAATATTTCATAATGTGACTATCTTGAATGTATTGGTCACATATAATACCCTTATAATGTGGCCATAAACATCATTTAGATACACATTTGTGATATGGTGTGACTATTGTAAACGCTATAGTAACATGATCGTGCCTCAATTTTATGTGACTATACACATTAAGTGTGTGACATATAGTTGTCACTTTTAAATGCATATCATGACTAATGCTTCAAACTTACTTTTCTGTTGTCACACATTTCAAATCATATGTGGCTAAATATTCAGCAAACAATAGTAGTCACGTTTAAGTATTGCGTGAAAAACTTGACTATATGATTTAGCCAAATACACAATTACTTCATGTGACCATATATAGATTTTGGTCACATTCTTCAATTGTCTGACATATATTTGTCACATATGTATATATATAGTGTGACTAATGTTTCAAACTTATTTGTATCTGTCACACTTCCCAAATTATAAGTGACTAAATAATCAAAAAAAAATTACTAGTTACCTCTAGTCACGTAAATATTCAAATGGTGTGGCTATAGCCTCAGATGTAATTCCGAAATGGTCACACAACTCGGATCAAGTGTGGCTATTTATATTATTCTAGTACATTTAGTCACATAAAAAAGTTATTGTGTGGCTATTCTAAAAACAACATGTGTGACAAAATCCCAGTTTTGTACTAGTGTTAGTGGGGGTTTAGTGATAATTTAGTGGTGGTTTAGTTAAGTAGGTGAAATTTAGGTGATGCACCTACTTGTGTGGGTGCTTGTAAGGTGTTAGGGTGCTATCTTAACTAGGGAGAGGTGCTAGGGTGCTTGGTTGAGGTGTTTGAGGTGCTTATGTTTAGGTTTTATTAGTTTAGGTTAAGTTTAGACCTAGTTTTTACTTAGTGAGAGTTTAAGGTTTTACCTCAGGTTTAGTGCCTAGGTTAGGTTCCTAAGAGTGTTAAGTGACTAATCCTATGTCCTAAGGGGTTTATACTAAGTGATGGTAACTTATGGGAAAGATTTGGGAAGGTTTGACCTAGTTTTATGACCAAAGTGACCTATTTGTGTTTAGTGGGAGATTAGGGTTTATAATAGGGTTTTGTGCCTAGATTAGTGTCCTATGAGTGTCTAATAACTAATCCTAGGTCCTAAGAGGCTTATAGTAAGTGGTGGTAACCTATGGTGAAGTTTTGGGATAATCTAGACCTAATTCTAGGAAGTTATGACTTAGTTATGGTTTTGTGCTTAAGGGACTTGTACCTAAGTTCTAAAGGGTTATACTAATGCCTAACGGTCCTAAGGTATCCTAATGTTCCTAAGGTAACTCATACTTAAGCCTTGGACACTTTCAAACTATTTAAGTTAAGCATATAGGTTCAAATAAGCACATAGGCCGAATTAGGGTTTAGTTAAGGTTTATTAGGGTTTTGTGATATGTTTAGTGTGTTATATTGGTAGATTACTTATTATGGTGTTGTGGTGATCTTATGCTTGACATACCAGGGGTTTATAGGATGTTTGTGTTGAGTTATTTGGCTTGTGTGGGTACGTGAGCAGGTCTAGTGAGTCATGCAAGTAATAAATGCACATAAAAAGCAAAAATTTACCTGTGAAATACCTATTATAGGTATTTGTAATGGAAATGATAGTAATGAGGTTTTGTGGGTTGTTACACCCGGGATTTCCCAGCTTTTCGGGAAGCTGTTTTAATAAAACTCCTGAGCTGTTTTCATTCAGTGGAGTTTTTGCTATTTCAAACAGTTTTTCCTTGTTGCTTAACAAATTTTTGATTGTTGATGCAAATTTGGGCATCAGAAGAATAATATCCGCAAAGCTGATATCAAAGTGAAGATCTTGAAAAATCTGGAAAATTTTTCCATCTGACGATTAGCTTTTTCACGGAGCTTTTGGTATTGTAAACGTGAAGGATATGGTATTGAAGGCTTAGGGTTGGGTTTTGGAATTTCAACGGGATTCTCGGGAGTTTCAAATATGACCTTTGTTTTGAGGGTCGGGACAGGGACAACTGGAGGAGGGACGTCATTGGTACCTCCATTGTTAGTAGGAAGTACCGTGTTCGTAGTAGCCTCAGTTTCACGTTCCTCTACCTGGATACGAGAAGAGGTAGACGGAGCCGTGGGTCCTTTATAAGTAACTCCACTTCTGGTTGTGATCGCCTTTACATCGCCCCTCGGGTTAACGATCGTGTTGCTCAGAAGTGTACCTGAGCCTGAGGGTCGATCATTTAAAGACTTCTTAAGTTCAGAAATCTGGCTGACCAATAACCAATTTGTTTCCTTTTGTGATTTCATGAATTGTTTCAACAATTCATTAGAAGAGGATTGGGGTTGAACAACAGCTTGATTTTGATTAGGAAAATTTTGAACACGGTTGTTTTGAAAATTTCCTTGATTATGGTTGTTATTACCCTGACAATTGTTTCCTTGTTGAAAATTATTGCCCTGATGGAAATTATTACCCTGATTAAAATTACCATGACCTTGATTACGCTTAAAATTTCGTTGGTTTTGAAAACCCTGGTTTTGACCAGAATTGAAATTCCCTTGGTTATGGAAACCTTGGTTCATTTGATTTTGGTTATGATTCTGATTGAAATTTTTGTTTTGGTTTTGAGCATTTTGATTTTAAGATTGATTAAAACCGGGTGGTCCAAGATAATTTTTGGAACAATAGCTCAAGTGATTACGATCCCATTGTGGTTGGTAAGAATTACCCCCGTGTTGTAGGAACCTTGAGCAGCAAATATGTTCTCGTGAGTGAAGCCATCGGAGGCTGGGTACTCAGTATAAGGATGTGGACCACCACATGTTTCACAACTTTGACTGACAGCTCTTACATGATGATTTTGATTTGTCTGATGAATTCTCAAAATTGCCGTGAACAAATCATCAAGCTTTTGGTGAGAGCAGCTATTTCATTGGAATCTGGAGTGACAGATTTACATGAATCATTCCTCTCAGCTGAGGAATCCCAGAAATTGTGGTGGGCAGTCATGATCTCAATCAGATCATAGCACTCCTCGGGGGTCCTTTTCATAAAGGTCCCACCAGCAGCAGCATTGATCGTGTCACGATGTAGAAGTGTCAAACCATTATAGAAGGTATCTATGATGGTGACAAGAAGCATATTGTGATTAGAACAACGATCAATTGCAAGCTTATAGTGTTCCCATGCATCAAATAAGGACTCGTCAGGATGTTGTCGGAAGTTGCTGATATCGTTTCTCAATTTCGTCACCATGGATGATGGAAAGTATTTTGCTAGAAACTTTGAAACCATTTCATCAAAACTAAGGATCGAATTCTTCGGGAGACGATCAAACCAGGTAGTAGCATGATTAGTGAGAGAGTATGGAAAGAGATATAAGAGAAGGTCGTCTTCGGTGACACCATTCTGCTTCATACTCTAGGTGACAGTAAGAAATTTATCAAGATTCTTGTTTGCATCATCACCAGCTAAACCGTGGAACTGGCACGAATTCTTGACTTGTTGGATCATGTGGTGCTTGAGTCCAAAGTCCGTGGCTCCAATAGTGAGTGGTGCAATGGATCCACCTCTCCCGTGCATGGTGGGTTGACACAACTACTCCATCGTTCGGAGATTGGGAGCTTTTTCATCCTTGGGAGGGTTAGGTGGGGGTGGTGGGGGCTCGTCCATTTTTATGTCGGGTTCTTCAATAACTGCACGTAACTCGGTTACATTTTTTTGACGATTACGCCTTGTTTGTGAACGAGTTCGCATGCACTAAAAACAAAACCAATTAAAACAAGACCGAGGCAAAACAACATAGAACTTAAGCCAATAATCACAATATGAATGGCTTCTTTGAAAAAGGTACACCAATTCGCAAGGATACAAAGGCAAGTTTTAATCTTTAGTTTGGGAACTTATTAATGGTCATACCCCCAGTTGGTAGGTATTCTGTCGAATGTTTCTCGATAATGTCTTTTATGTATTTATTAACAATAAAACAGAAAATGTTTTTGGCTTTTTGTGGGTGTGTGAAAAAAAACTTTTGGATTTTATTTTTGGAATCGATTCGTTAACCGAAATCGTTTCCTTTAAGACTACTCGCAGGGTGGCGGAAGAGAAGAATGGATATCTTTTCAGTTCGCAATTTAATATCAGAACTTGCCTTTACCACCTGTATAGGTTGTAATCTTAAAGAATACGAAGTAATTTGACTTCATGATTTGTTTTATTGTTTTTGATTTTTTTGGTGTTGTTAACACTTTAGGAAAAGTGTTAATAAACATTTTGATATGATTTTGATTTTTACAAAAATTTACAAAGTGGTGATATTTGTACAAGGAGTGTTTTGAAAAATCACTAAATTACTAAACGTTTTGAAAACACGCAACAACCTCTTCGGAAGTGGCGCCAAAATTTGACTCCTTCCAAACCAACCAGTCAACCAGGTGTGGTCAATAAGTCAATGAGGGAGTAGGAGGAGTGAACAATTTTTGATCCGGTGTAAGCACAATAAAAATTTTAACAATTTTTACTGTTCATTTGTTATTTTTTATGAAAATTTTTCTAAAAATACTTTATGAATTATAAAAGCTATGAAAATATAAAAAAAACTACTAATGTTTAAAATAAGCAGTAATGATTTTTATTTTTGATTTTTCAATTAAAACTAATTAAACTAAAATTAACTATTAAAAATATTAAATCTAATCAGAAAATTATGAATTTTTTTATAAAACTATTTTAATATATCTGGAACTTAAGAAAAATATAAAATTGGAAAGTGCTTTTTGAAAAACCAGAAAAATAAGCCAAATGGCTTAAATAGAAGCTACCACTTTTTTTTATTTTTGGTTTTTCTTATTTTTCTTTTTACCAAACTATTTAAATACTGAAAATAAACAACTTTTGTGGAAACAAACTTATTGGAACTCAAAAATAAGCTGTATGCAAGCTTATGAGCTTAACAGATGGCTTATTAAGCCAAAACTTTGATTTTGGAGTAAATTAAGCTACAAGACCAACAATAAGTTATAACTCTGAAATAATCAGCTAAAAGGGACTTAAAGCATCTTATAAAAAGCTAGCACAGACAGATAAGCCACATGAATAAGCAATAAACCAAAAATAAGTTATGTCCAAATCCTGAGTATACAAACAGGCCAAAAATGCAACTGCAGGCCTTTGTGGGGCCCACAGGAGAGGTCAAGGGTCCAAATTAAGAGTTGACCTAAAAAGCTGGACTGGGGGCTTCTAAATAACCTAAGGTTCAACCCCTGGGGTCCACTAATAAGCCAGCTATGAGCTTGTGAATTTGGCTCAATCACACTGAGTGCTCAATGACTCAGTTGATGATGGTGGGTCTAGGGCTTAAATAAGCTAAGGAAAAAGCTTCTAAGGGCCAAAATAAGCACTGATCCAATAATTTGGACCAATAAGCTATCAAAAAAGTTAAAGCTCAAAGGGTGGGTCCCACTAATGAAGGCTAGGGGAGCTTATGAAATGAAGGTGGTGACACCTGGTGCAGGGGAGATCTTTGTATAACAGGCGACAAGAAGCTAATGAAATAGCACTTAGAAAAATTCCTAAAAATAAGAAAAAAAAGGATGAAAAAGCTGAGCTATTAAGCTTGATTTTCCAAAAGGTTTCAAGTCCAAAGGTTAAGAAATGAATGCATGAAAAATCCCACAATTTTGGAGTTTCTGTTAACCTATGCAATTTGACCTTTTTTGATTTTTATGAAAGTTTGACTTTGGTGAGATTTAATTGATCACTAATGACTGAAAATGAAACTTTAAGCTACAAGGAGATGAGATTAAGCTATATTATCAATTTATGAACTCATTTGATGATTACTTGAACCTTAAATCATAACAGTGATCAAATCAGATGGGATTAAAGGACAATTTAACTTTGATTCAAATAACCACAGGATTTTATGTTAGAACTAAGATAATAGAGCCTAATGTGACATATAACAACCAATAACAACACCACAATCAACATGCAACTAGGGTAGATCAGTAAAACCAAACAACCCTATATGAACACTGATTTCTAATTTTTGAGACAAATGGATGCTTAAGTCTATGAAACTGATTCACAACAACTAAATATGATATATTAAGCACAAACAAGCACAGAAACATAAGCTTAAACTAAAAATACCTAAGAATCTAAACTATGCTAGTATGGCAGTTAATCTAAGAATTTAAAGCACAATGGAAACTATTAAACCAATACACAATATTAAGCACTAATATGACTTAAATACACCTAATAAGCAAGAAGAACCATAAATAAGCGGAAAATCAGTAGTACTACAGTAATAAACAAAAAATGGTAAAATGGCTTACAATGTGCAATCCTGCAAATAACAAAGAATCAAGAAGCAAGAACCTGTCCTAAAGCTTTCCACAAAGCAACTAACCCAGGGCCATCCGGTATATACCCTGCTCCAGCCTTCATGTTCTTTGTTTCTTGATTTATAAATTTTAATCTTTTGTTTTTTTTTTTTTGTATTTTTATGTATTTTTAGTAAAACTAAGTAGCAGTCCTCTAAATGATCTCTAAGCTTCAAAAAGCTTATAAGTGAGCTTAATGAGCTTATGTGAACACTGAACAACAACATTCAGCAACATTCATCTAATATGATAATTTTGAGTAAAAATTGAAGTGAAAACTAAGTAATACTTGTAAACTTGAAATTGATGATTAAAACAGGTTTAGATTACGCTAAAAAAGTTGAAATTACACTTGGAATGGAAAGAAAACAACTAAAAATGTAAAGTACACTAAGTTGACATACAATTTTTACCAAGTAAACTACATGTCTTGGTCTTTTCTTCTCTTCTACTTTTAAAATGATCATTAGGGTTCCCACTAGTCTTCTGATCAAATCTCATCACTAATATGAGCCATTGGATGAGCAATTTTGATCCTGGCCCTCCGTTTGATTTTGGCAGGAAAAACTGGGATTGCAATTTGTCTGTTTCTTTGAAATAGAAAGTGATGGCATTTATTATAGGTGGTTTCTAGTACAATTGGAGAGGGTGGTGGGATGTGATGGTGTTGGTGGGGGGAGGTGGATTAGACAGATTTGCAGGGTCAAGTGGGAAGGGGAAGGAGGGAAGGTGACGGTTTGACTAGGCGTTGACCCGTTTTTTTTTAATAAAAAGGAGGTTGGGCTTAGGGAAGTTGGGCTGGGTATGTTTTGGACTGGATCAGGGGTGGTTTTAGTGTTTGTGTTGTGGATTGGATTTTTGGGTTGGGTTTATGATAATAATAAGGGTACGTTTGTTGTAGAATTAACACAAGGACCATTTATGCAATTTCTTAAAATGAGGGGTGGGTTTTGGTAGTTGTTCAAATTATTACAAGGGTCAATTTTGCCAAGTTTCATTATCCCAAGGACCCTTAATGATAATTTTCCAAATTTAGATATCTAGGGACTAAAACTGTGAAACTTTAAAGTGTAGGGACCAAACTTGTAAATTCTTCAAAATTTTCACTCAGAGACCGATCATGACAATTTTTGAATTCCCAAGGACCATTGTTACTTTTTCTTCCAAAATTTTGATATCAGGGACCATTTCTGTCATTTCTGAAACTTGAGGGGCTAAAACTGTAAATTCCTCAAATTTTCCACCAAAGGACCAATTTTGATAGTTTTTAAATTCCCACGGACCTATGTTGACTTTTCATCCAAATCAATTAATTTCCAAACTTGAGGGACTATTTCTGCCAATTTTGCAAACTTTTGCTCCAAGGACTGTTACTAGCATTTTGTGATTCCACAAGGTGTGTTTTGACAATCTGAGCTCAAAAATGGTAATTTGCTTCCTTGGCTCTGGCTTTTGACACATTTTCCAAACTCGCGCTCGTTTTTGTCCTTTTTTGGCTTGATTTTTGCCAATTTCTGAAATATCCATTCCTGCACGATCACAAACGTAAAAACATAATATCTTTGGCAATTATGGTTAGTTTGTGTCTGTTTTGGTCTTAATTTGGTCAGAATAAGGTGTGTGAATAAGCACGCACCAAGTGCCCTGACTTCTCAAACGATTATTGCATATACTTCTGAGTTATGATGGCCCGAACGGTGTTATGTTATAACTAAACCTTAATAACAACTTAACTCAATAGTAGGGAGCTTTGTGTGAGGAGTATTAACTTCTGAATTATGATGGCCCGAACGGTATTATGTTAATAACATAATTCAATAGTAGGGAGCTTCATGTGAGGAATCATATACTTCTGAATTACAATGGCCCGAACAGTGTTATGTTATATATAAAAACCCAATAGTGATTAGTTAAGAAAACCTAGACTAAGACTTGACATACACATACCTACACTACCTCCAGGATACGTGAGTGAGTTGTCAAAACCCCTACTTTACTTACCTTAAGACCCAGGTGAGTTTTCATAGCCTCACTTTTAAATGTTTTACAACCCTGTGAGGGGGATACATGCTTTAAACCGAATACAAGTCTTTTTCATTGGTTATTGCACAAGTAAACTAACTGCCACCACTACATAACTAAAATTCATGAATCTAATCGTTTGGGATATTTTACCAACACGAACGCGAATATAGTTGATAGATCTATTGGAGTTTGACAACTCCCGTTGGTAATAACATCTCTCTGGATGGTACCAATAGGTACTATATTTGAACCCACTAAAGGATTAACTTTGGCAAGTTATCCTTCCCGTCCCCTCATGGTTTGGCCTGCCGACCCCATGACCCGGACTGTTAACATGTGGTTCATGAACTTAGTGCAATATACTTTCTATCACTAAACCTTTCCACACATAGGGTTTAAGCTGAACCCTGTGGAACTTGTATTCATACCCTATCTACTTAAACCTGTGACTCTCACTTAACATTCGTGTTGACTTTTAAGCATGTTATCTTAGGTAATTAGGCACTATAGGAACCCTGGCATGGAGAAGTACTGGACATGAGGACGTCCAGAATAGTTATCGTTCATCAGTTTTGGTGTCATAAAACGTATCTTAGGGACCTCTCTTTTCGTAAAAGTACATCTTTTACTGTAAAAACTCTGATGAATAAATGAATGATAACATCTTTTTCAAAAACGTCTCTTTTCGAGTCATTTTCTATTATCTTGTCTTTGATTCCATGAGTAATACCCAAAACACTTAATCCGCTGCGATCAGTGAAAAATGGGGGTGTTACAAATCAGTACCAGAGCCTTGGTTATAGAGAACAAAATATTTTTCCTAAACTATAACCACTTTTTTCTAAAAGTCCTCCGTGCCGCTAGAATCCCCGAACATGCCTTTAGACTCCCGACTTGCCTTTAGGATAGGATTCACAACTTGCCTTTAGGATAGAATTACTAACTTGCCTCTAGGATAGATTCCCCAAATTACCTCTAGGATATATCTACATAGGTTAGAATTATGCTAAGATACTCTTTCGGGTATTATAGTTAGATATGTCATCCTTTAACAATCTTATCATCGTGTTGGATACCGATGATACGGACACTTCATCCGAAAGTTATATGTATGCTCCAGCTACTCCTACTCACTCATATTATGGTTCTAATTCTCTGGAAGAATTAGCCCAGAACATCTTAACTAACTTAGGTTTAGAACTTTCCCCGAATTATCCCTATATGTAGGCATATAATGGGTATATGCAAGCATATGGTGGAGAAATTCCTACCGTACCTACTATAACCCCTACCCTATCTATACCCCACTATAATAGTCAAGATTGTTATGTTCCCGAAATAGTTTCACCTCCCCGTAAGAAAATACGTATTATACCACCATCACCTCCCCCTAGGTTTGAAATAGGTAGTAGTTCATATAAAACGCCTTTAGAAAGGCATGAGGAACAAATAGAAGAATTACTTAGTTATTTAGATAATTTATCTTTAGGACAAATAGAAGAAGTAGAAAATAGGATTTGTGATCTAGGAATAGGTAGAAATAGGTTAGAAAATGAATATGGAAAACTCGTAATCAAATCTTTAGGTTGCAAACAAAATATGAGGGACACTCTGATGAAGTAGTTACTGCACATGTTAGAGTTTCCACTCTAGAAATGATTATCAAGGATATTAGGAATAATCATACGTCTGGTATAGATGATCTTTTGGAAGCCATTCAGGAACTTAAGGGTAACAAAGAATCAAAATAAGGTTACAGACTTAGATAATATAGGTTTATAGGTAGATAACTTAGTTATAAACGGGTACTTGCTAGGTTTTCACTTTATAAAATAGAAATTTTAATCCACTCATACTTAATTTTTCATAAAACTCATATCCCGTATTAGGATTCCCTATTGCCTTAGGACACACTATAGATTGCCTTAGGACACACTATAGACTGCCTTAGGATTTAAGAACTAGAACTTATAGGAAATTAAAACAAGTAGACATATCCAGGAACACTAAAAACTAAGGATCCCTTAGAATCACTATGCCTTTAGACGGGGGAAACTAGCTTCGGTGGAATATAACGAATCTTTAGGAAATTTGCCCTTTTAATTTTAGGATTCCCTACCCATCCGGTATCAGATGGTGTTCTAAGAAATTAGAACATAAACTAAGACACTATTCTTTTCACATCTTACCTATAGAATGGCATGTACAAGAGCTACCACACCCGTTACTCCCACTACTCCCGCCATGACTCAGGAAGACATCCAGCGACTAGTGACTGAGAGTGTGACTACAGTACTAGGAGCTAGGGATGCAAACATGGCTAGAAACCCAGAAATTCCTGTAGTGAAGAAGAGTAACTACAAAGAATTTATGAGCTGTCAGCCTTTCAATTTCAAGGGGACTGAAGGGGCAATATGATTGATTAACTGGTTTGAGAGATGTGAATCGGTATTTTCCCGTAGTAACTGTACTGAGGATTATAGGGTTAAGTTTGCGACTAGTACGCTTACTGAGGAAGCATTATTTTGGTGGAACTCGTATGCCCAACCGAAAGGAATAGAGGAGGCATACAAGTTATCTTGGGTTTAATTTAAGAAACTTATGATTAAGAAATACTGCCCTCGGACGGAGATTAAGAAAATGGAAGACGAGTTCTATAACTTGTCAGTAAAGGGGAACGATGTTAAAACTTATATTAGGAGATTTCAAGAGTTGGCAACTTTATATCCTACAATGGTGCCGACTGTTGAAAAGGCGATAGAAGTTTTCATCGGAGGTTTGCCCCGGAGTATCAAAGGGAATGTTACAGCCTCTAAACCTCAAACGTTAGAGGAGGCCATTAATATTACTTTGAGGTTAATGGACCAAGTAACAAAGCACAACCCTGTGCCAGCGCCCTACGATAATAAACGAAAGTTCCATGATGGGAGAGCTTTCGGTAACACTTGTAATACCACTAGTAATAACCGTACAAACCCCTATCCTCAACCAAGGTAAGAGAATCCAAGCTCTTATGCCACAACTCTAAATGAGAGAAGTGGTTATGCTGGGAATGCCCCTCTGTGTAAGAAATGCAATTGGCATCACACTGGGCCTTGTTCCATTAAATGTACAACATGTAACAAGGTGGGCCATCATCGAAAGGATTGCTAGAACAAAGGACCAGTTACTGGGGGTAATCCACCACCAGCAACGGTCATTTGTTATACTTGCAGAGAAAAAGGACACTATGCAAGTAGATGTCCAAAGAAAAATACTGATGGTGCCCAGGGAAGAGCATATATGTTGAGGGATAGGAATGATCCACAAGATCCGAGCGTAGTCACGGGTAAGTTTCTCTTAAATAATCACTTAGTTAGAATATCATTTAATTCTGGATCCGATAGGAGTTTCGTATCTACACCCTTAGCCTCTAGACTTAGGATTAAACGCATAGCTTTAGATACTTACTATGAGATAGAAATGGCCGACGGAAACTTAGTTAGTACTAACACGGTCATTAAGGGTTGTACCCTAACTTTACTTAACCACCCCTTCGAGATCGATCTCATACCCATTAGACTCGGTAGTTTTGACGTTGTTGTGGGAATGGATTGGTTGTCCAAGAATCAAGCAAAGATTCTTTGTGACGAGAAAATCAACCATGTACCTATCAACGGTGAGACTTTAACTATCCGAGGAGATCAAAGTAAAACTCGACTTAACTTCATTTCAGGTATCAAAACGGAACGATACATGTCACGAGGTTGTCAAGTTTTCGTGGTTCAAGTAACAGAGACTAAGCCAGATGAAAAATGACTGGAGGAGATCCCTGTAGTCAGGGAATACCCAGAAGTTTTTCCTAAGGATTTACCTGGCTTACCTCCTATCTGTCAGATAGAATTTCAAATCGATTTAATTCCCGGAGCAGCACCTATAGCTCAAGCATCCTATAGGTTAGCCCCTTCAGAGATGAAGGAACTCTCTGAACAACTCCAGGAATTAACCGATTGAGGTTTTATAAGCCCATGTACATCACCCTGGGGAGTTCCTGTCCTATTCATAAAGAAGAAAAACGGATCTATGAGGATGTGTATCGATTATCGTAGATTGAACAAACTTACTATCAAAAATCGGTACCCATTACCTAGGATTAATGACTTATTTGATCAACTACAAGGTTCGAGTGTATATTCAAAGATCGACTTATGATCAGGTTATCATCAACTGAGAGTGAGGGAAGATGATATCCATAAGACCGATTTCAGAACGAGATATGGGCACTATGAATTTCAAGTTATGCCATTTGGTTTGTCAAACGCACCTGCGGTTTTCATGGATCTCATGAACCAGTTGTGTAAACCATACTTGGATAAATTTGTTATAATGTTCAAGATGATATCCTTATCTATTCACGTAACGAGGAAGAGCACGCTAAACACTTGAGAATAATCCTAGAACTACTTAAGACGAAGAAACTTTATGCAAAGTTCTCTAAGTGTGAATTCTGGATTAATGTTGTGCAATTTCTTGGACACATGATAGATAAAAAAGGACTTCGTGTCGATCCAGCAAAAATCAAAGCCATTAAGGATTGGCCACATCCTATGAATCCTACTAAGATACGACAATTCTTAGGACATGCGGGCTACTATCAAAGGTTTATTGAGAGATTTTCAAAAATAGCGAAACCTTTGACAGAGCTAACCCAGATAAACAGGAAGTTTGACTGGGGAAAAGATCAAGAGATAGCTTTCCAATTTTTAAAGAGAAAGTTGTGTGAAGCTCCGATCTTAGCATTACCAGAGGGAAATGATGATTTTATCGTTTACTATGATGCTTCGTGTAGAGGTCTTGGAGCTGTATTAATGCAAAAGGATAAAGTAATCGCTTATGCATCACAACAACTCAAGACACATGAGGAAAACAACACTACACATGATCTAGAATTAGGAGCAGTAGTGTTCACTCTAGGAATATGGAGACATTACCTGTATGGCACTAAGTGTACGATTTTCACCGATCACAAAAGCCTACTGCATATTCTTAATCAGAAAGATTTGAACATGAGACAACGTAGATGGATAGAACTGCTCGCTGATTATGATTGTGAGATTCATTACCATCCTGGCAAAGCTAACGTAGTAGCAGATGCTTTGAGCCGAAAGGAACGAATCAAACCACTTAGAGTTAGGTCGTTAGTTATGACTCTTCATTCGAATTTACCTTCTCAAATACTCAAAGCCCAGAATAAAGCCCTCGAAAAGAAAGATCATAAACTTGAGAATTTATGAGGGACGGATAAGGCTTTTGAGATATGTTCAGACGGAACTCGTTGTATTAAGGGTCGGAGATGGTTACCTCATCATGGTAACTTAAGGAACATAATAATGCACGAGTCCAATAAATCTAAGTAGTCCATCCACCCAGGTTCTGACAAGATGTATCAGGATCTAAAGAAACACTATTGGTGGCCCGACATGAAGGCATCCATTGCTAGATATGTGGGCAGGTGTTTAACATGTTCGAGGGTAAAGGCTGAATGTCAAAAGCCATCCGGCTTATTGAAACAGCCTGAGATTCCCAATAGAAAGTGGGAAAGAATTATGATGGATTTTATCACTAAACTACCTTGAACATCCAACAGGCATGATATTATTTGGGTAATAGTTGATCACCTTACTAAATCAGCTTACTTCATTCCTATACGAGAAACGGATGATATGAAAACCCTTGCTAGGTTGTACCTCAAGGAAATAGTTTCCCGACATCGAGTTCCAATATCTATCGGATCGTGATTCTCGTTTGACGTCAAGATTTTGGCAATCTATGCAAAAGGCCTTAGGTACTCAGATAGACATGAGTACGGCATATCATCCGCAAATCGACCGTCAAAGTGAAAGAACAATCCAAACACTCGAGGATATGCTTTGAGTGTGTGTGATAGATTTTGGAAAAGGATGGGAGAAACACTTACCGTTGGTAGAATTCTGGTATAACAATAGTTATCATGCTAGTATTAAGGCAGCACCGTATGAGGCACTTTATGGGAGAAAGTGCAGATCCCATGTCTGCTGGGCCAAAGTTGGAGAAGTACAACTTATGGGTCCAGAAATAATCCATGAGACAAATGACAAAATAGTTCAAATCCGACAACGCCTACAAGCCGCAAGGGATCGGCAAAAGAGTTATGCCGATATAAGACGTAAGCCTTTAGAATTTCAAGTCGAAGATAGGGTTATGTTGAAAGTTTCACCTAGGAAAGGTGTCTTTCATCTCGAAAAGCAAGGAAAGCTTAGTCCAAGATACATTGGACCATTTAAGGCTTTAGAATGAATTGGTCCAGTGGCATACCGACTTGAATTGCCGGATGAACTAAGTAATATACACGACACATTTCACGTCTCAAATCTTAAGAAGTGTCTATCGGACAAATCACTTGTCATTCCTATAAAAGAGCTTCAATTGGATGATAAGCTCAATTTCATTGAAGAACCAGTGAAAATTATGGACCGAGAGGTCAAAAATCTAAACCACCACCGGATTCCTATCGTTAAGGTACGCTGGGACTCCCAAACAGGACCAGAGTATACTTAGGAACGAGAGGATCAAATCCGTACTAAATATCCCCATCTATTCTCACCCTCGCACACTAACTCTAGTTAAATCTGGGGATGATATTTTCTTTAAGGATGGGAGACTGTAACAACCCACTAACTTCCCCTTAGGTTAGAAATGCCTTACTAACTTAACTTAGGCCCTCACTAAGCACAATCTAGGATTAGAAATGCCTTACTAACTTAACTTAGGCCCTTACTAAGCACAATCTAGGATTAGAAATGTCTATAGTATTTTCCCGAGCTAAATTTTTGCTTTATTATATCCTTATGACCTAACTAACCTCTAAACAAGCTCACGTATCCACCTATGCCAACAACTACCATGTTTACTTGATGTAAACATCCTGGTATGTCAAGGCAAGGTTACAAACATATTTTCACTAAGAAAACTATCACTCTAATACACCATACTTTCTAGAAAATCCTAAATGCACCTATGTGTTCCCGATTAGCTTTAAAACCCTAATTGCTTATCTGAACTAACTTGAAAGTGTTTAAGACTTAGGTATGACTTACATTAGTTACTTTAGGATATATTAGACTCCCTAGATCATAGTACAACTCCCTAGAACTTAGGTATAAGTCATATAAGCACAAAATCCTAATTAGGTCATAACTTCCCGAAACTAGGTCTAAACTATCCCAAATCTTTACCATAAGTTATCACCACTTAGTATAAGCCACTTAGGACATTATATTAGTTACTAAACACCATTAGGACTCTGAATAAAGCACTAAACCCTAGGCAAAACCTTAAACTCTCATTAAACAAAACTAGGTTAAAATTTGACCTAAACACCTAAACTAAGATACTTAAGCACCTTTAAATTACCAAGAAACCACCCTAGCACCTACCTAATACTAAGCACACACCCTAGCACCTCTAACCACCCAATCAAGTAGGTGGATCACCTGCTTGTCACCTTCTTCCTCCAAACCGCCTCTCTCGGCAAACCACTACCACAATCGGTCTATCTCAGCCCCCTAGCTACTCCATAGCTGCTCCTCATCACCTACTAGACATACCACAATACCCCATAGCCTTTCTTACTCCACCTCCCCCCTCCTCGACACCTACCAGCATCATACATGCTCGCTACTCCTTACGCACCTATAAATACCTCTCCCCTCCCCTCCATTTCATTCCACACCTCTTATCCTCTTTACCTCACATACATTATGTAGTATAAGACCCATAGAATTCAAGTAGCAAGGCCTTGGTAGTGTCTAGTTGTGGTTTGAGCCAAGAGAAGCCCTAGAAACCCTAATTGCCTCGTTACACCTTATACGTCCAAGGTAAGCCTTAAATTTTGATCTAGTAACCTTAGTGTTGACCTAGGACTCTTAGAACATGCATTAGGAACCATAGGATAGCCTTGATCATTTAGTTTTAGAAGTTTTCATCTTGAAACCCTAGATTTAGAAAATTATATGTTTATGTGCTAAATTGCTCTGTTGCATGCTATAATCTGAATTAGGTGACTTATTTGAACATATATTAGCTAAACATAAGCTTAGAAACTTAGTTGCTATGTTAAAATATAATTTACATGCATTTAGGACTAGTTTTGTAAAACTTTACATGTATAGAGGTATATAGCATAAATTCCTAAAACTATAAAGTCTAGGGACTGTTTTTGACATTTCCTAGAAGTTATTAGTGTAAGGACTCATTTTGAAAAGTTTTGAAACCTTAGGATAGAAATTAAAATGAATTATAAACTAAAAAAGACTAGTTATGCAAATCTTATAAAGTTAAGGGTAAAAAGGGTAAATAATGAAAGTTAGTATAGTTTAAGGACCATTTTTATCATTTCTCTAAAACATATAAGTATAGGGATTAAATGTGCATAAGTTAGAAAGTTATATGCTTAATTGTTATAAGTTTATAAGTATAGGGTAGAAAACGTAAATATATAAACTTAAAGGGTAAAAACGGACTATTTTCATATAAATATAAAACCTATTTAAGTTAGAAACATAACACAATACGAGGGAGCTTCGTGCGAGGAGTACTATGTGGATATTTCGTTTTGACGAGTTTGCTAGGTTTACGAATTAAAGTGCCCTGGCTCCTCAAACGATTATTGCATGTACTTCTGAGTTATGAGCGCCCGAACGATGTTATTTTATAACTAAACCTTAATAACAACTTAATGCAATAGTAGGGAGCTTTGTGTGAGGAGTATTAACTTCTGAATTATGATGGCCCGAACGGTATTATGTTAATAACATAATACAATAGTAGGGAGCTTCATGTGAGGAGTCATATACTTTTGAATTACAATGGCCCGAACAGTGTTATGTTATATATAAAAACCCTAAGAGTGATTAGTTGAGAAAACCTAAACTAAGACTTGACATACACACACCTACACTACCCCCAGGTTACGTGAGTGAGTTATCTAAAACCCTACTTTACTTACCTTAAGACCCAGGTGAGTTTTCATAGCCTCACTTTTAAGTGTTTTACAACCTTGTGAGGGGGATACATGCTTTAAACTGAATACAAGTCTTTTTCATTGGTTATTGCACGAGTAAACTAACTGCCACCACTACTTAACTAAAATTCATGAATCTAATCATTTGGGATATTTTACCCACGCGAACGCGAATATAGTTGATAGATCTATTGGAGTTTGACAACTCTCGTTGGTATCAACATCTCTCTGGATGGTACCAATCAGTACTATATTTGAACTCACTGAAGGATTAACTTTGGCAAGTTATCCTTCTCGTCCCCTCATTATTTGGTATGCAGACCCCATGACCCGGACTGTTAACGTGTGGTTCATGAGCTTAGTGCAATATACCTTCTATCACTAAAACCTTTCCACACATAGGGTTTAAGCTGAACCCTGTGGAACTTGTATTCATACCCTATCTACTTAAACCTATGACTCTCATTCAACATTCGTGTTGACTTTTAACCATGTTATCTTATGTAATTAGGCACTATAGGAACCCTGGCACGGAAAAGTACTGGACATGAGGGCGTATAGAATACTTATCATTCATCAGTTTTGGTGTCATAAAACGTACCTTAGGGACCTCTCTTTTGGTAAAAGTACATCTTTTACTGTAAAAACTCTGATGAATAAATGATAACATCTTTTTCAAAAACGTCTCTTTTCAATTCGTTTTCTATTATCTTGTCTTTGATTCCATGAATAATACCCCCAAACACTTAATCCGTTGCGATCAGTGAAAAATGGGGCACTTATGGAGGCCGAGCCACCGGTTTTCACTACGAAGTGTTTTTTGATGTAGCCCTAAACAAGCCCCGGAGGAAAAAAAAAAAAAAAAAAAAATGGTACGGAAAAGATCAATCACTCTCGATAAGCTCATAACACTCAAGGTCAAAACATCAAGAGCTCAAAAATAGCAGCGGGTTCTTGAGCCAAACATCCCAATTACAAGATACGTGGCCTCTATGACAAAGCCAAGAATACGAAGAGGAACGGATGTTGACGAAAATATCACTTTTTCTTATCGGATTCGAAGAAAAAGTGATGCTATTGCGGTACCTCCAAATCCACCATAAAAAAGAAGCAATGATGATGTACATATGATGTATCTTCTTATTAGAAACATGCTCCATGGAATCAAATGTAGGAATAGAGTTATCACACCTGGTACAAATAAGCTTCCAAATATCTTTAGCAAAGTCACATTTAAAAAAGATATAGAGGTTGGGTTCAACATTACCTTTACAAGATGCACACGATATATCTTGAATTTCAATACGCCGATTAGAAAGGTTGAGACGATGAGGAAGTCTGTCAAGCATATTATGCCTGATAAAGATGTTTACTTTATGAGGAAGAACGTTATCCCAATGGGTCGAAGAATCCAAAGATGGTAGAATATGGTCATCGATGAGTTTACGAGTAACGCCAACATAGAACATACCATCGTTAGTGAGAGACCAAATACAAGCATCCGAATTAGAAACTATGTCAACTTAGCTGATCTCGTTAATAAGATCACGAAGATAAGCCAAGTTACGTACACCCAAATCAGTTCTAGACCAGTTCCAAGACCATTGGTTGTTACGGATACGATCTATAATTAGACAGTCTGGATCTACTTCAAGCCGAAAAAGCCTATTGTATCGAATGTATAGCGGAGAATTACCAGTCCAAAGATCCTTCCAAAAGCGAATTAATGTACCACATCCCACTCGGAAACGAAGAGAGTCACGATGAATGATGTCATTGGAATGTAAATAATTAGAAGTACCAACAATCTTAGCCCATATACCTCTTGAATTAATACCATTATGACCAAAACCTCCCTCTTGCCCATGAAACGATTTGATGACTTTAACCCAAAGAGCATTAGGTTTAGAAAACAACGTCCATTTCCATTTCTTAAGGAGAGCAAGGTTAAACGATTTAAGCATCCCTATACCAAGCCCACCTTTATAAAGAGATGTTAAGACAATGGGCCGTTTAACCCATGCTAGCTTTCTAAAATCTTGAGAACCACTCCAAAAGAAAGAAGCCTGACATTTCTCTAATGAATTCAAAACACAACCACGAGCTTTGAAAATAGATAGATAATAGATCCCGAGGCTTCGTAGAACAGCCTTGATAAGGGTAAGACGCCCGCCAATGGAAAGAATGTTAGCTTTCCATTTTGAAAGTCTTGATTGAAACCGATCAATAAGAATTTTCCAGTTCGATGCAAGATTCATGTTAGAACCAATAGGTAATCCAACATACACGAAAGGAAGAAAACCTGGAGAACAACCTATGTATGTAGCCATAGAGTTTACCTCATCATCAAAAACACCTACACCGAAAACATTAGATTTATGAATGTTAATTTTAAGACATGAAGTAGAATAAAAAACCTGAAGGATACGGATAATATTTTCCATGTCGTGTCTACTCCAATCCGTTGTGATCGCCACATCATCTGCGTAAAAAATATGGGAAAGTAACATGTAAATTAGGAAGCGCATCAATGATGTTTCCAGAGAGAAGAAATCGGTCCAATTTGCTCAACTTAGTACCTAATTTATTCATCTAGGTAAATAAACACCCTCCCATAGGTAACTCTATAAGGCCATTAGAGTTAATAAAAGAATTAACTGAATATTCTTCGCTATGAGAAAAAGAGGAACCAGAACGCTCGTATTCAAAACGAACAACATTCAAATCACCAAATAATACATATGTACCCCTGTGTGTCTTCATAAAATCACCAATTCTATTCCATGAAGTAACTTTGGCCATTGGACCGTAGATGTTAATCATGAAAAATTCATCATCAAAAATTTTCCATCGCCTTTTCACAATAATAAAAGTATCATCACACCAAATGTCTTCCTTTACGAAGGAGTTAGGGTCCCATATAGATATCAAACCACCTGGTCTACCACGAGCCATGCTACACGCATAATCAAAAAAGTAATTACCCCACATGGATTTAAGGCAGAATAATTCTAACCCTGTCCTTAACTCCTAAAAATTGAATGTTTTGCTTAAAACAAAGATCCTTAATCCATAAATGCTTTAGCCTTTTTCTCGTGCCATAACTGTTAATAGAAAGGACATTCATTGATCAACAATATGAGCACCTATGCCATTAATCATTTGTTTCAAGGATTTGCGACTGCCTCTCACATCAATACCTAATGAACCCCCCACCTCAATAAGACTTGTCATTTCGTGAATAAGAGATAAACTCTTTACATCTTTCTTCCTATATCTAGCAAACGAAGTAGAACACCGACTAGTGTTTGAATGTTCCTTTTTTATGTGTTCAAAACCAGGAGGACAGCTTAAGTCACTGGAACTAGTTTCGTTAGTGGTAGATTGAGATTGTGTGTCTTTAGTTTCTTCCTGTAAATATTTATTTGCTGGTTCAATTCTAAGCTCACTGTTATGAACTAAGTTCAACTCATTGTCTCTTTTTTCCTCATGTAAGTCTTTAATAATATCTTCCAATGGATCAGCTGAGTGAACGTCATTGAAATCAGTTTCAGCAACTTTTTCCTCATCTTGTTCGTCTTCTGTTGAATGATTATTAGAATAATCATCAATGATGTTGATGCTCCATGTTCCTAGTTTGTGCACTTGGACATTGAATGTCTCTCTATGTATTTCTACTTGAACTCTTTCTAAAACAAGTTGTTGTTACTTGGTAGCAATGCAAATTTTCCCTGTGCACATGGCTGCTGATTGCTCGACTTCGAAAAAAATGAATTTTTCGAACATACAAGATATCTTCTTAAATGCATTTGATCCCCAGGCGCACATGGAAGCCCACTGATTTCAACCCATATCATTCTTTCGTCTACCTTGAATGAGGGTGATACTGATTTAAATGTAGTAAAAAGTCTTTTAAAACTTTCATTGGCCTAGAAAGCCAAGTGATGAGGCAAAAAATGAACCGTTTTTAGGGGGTCATTTAAGCCCGGAATTGAATTTATTTGATCAAAAATTTCCCTAAATCGTTCCTTTTGTGAATTCTGGAAAAGGAAGCATTTTGGACGTTTTTGGAGCATAAAAGTGAAGAAAACGGCAAAGACTTAATTTTCCATGCTGAGAACAGTACCTGACGGTGTCAAGAAGGAAATTGTGACGGCGTCAGGAGTAAAATCCATGACGACCAAGTGAAAACCTGAAGGCGTCAAGCGAAGGGCGTCAAGAGTTAAATTGGTGACGGCCTGAATATGGACTACACGTGAAGGCGTCAAACATAGATCTAGGCAATCCGAGGAGTTTATTGGCGGCGAGATGACGGCGTCAGACATTTACCCTTGACGCCGTCGCCTCACAAAATCTATATATACTTTTCTATTTTTCATTCATTAGAGAGGAACTTGTGTGGAGAATACTAGGGTCGAACCTAATAAACCCTAGGTCGTTTGTACCAGTATTTTCAAGGGTTTTCACCCCTTGAAACCTTTCATATTCAATTAAGATAAGTCCTCTTTCAATTCAATCAATATGTCTATGTGTTGTTTGAATATATCTTATGCTTGTCTTGATTATAACATGCTAGGCTAGATCTTTCATGTGTTTGCTTAGATGTAATGAAACCTAGATGTTAATTATAGGTTGATTGCTTGTATATAGTTGTAATGGATGAATGATTTCAATGTTAGGCTTAAGAAAACTGGCAGATCTCCATTGTATAACTTGCTTGAACGTCTTAAGAAACATGAACCGGTGTGTACTAGGTTTTTATGATTGTATTTAATGCATGAGCGAATTCTAGTGATCCCATGTTAGGAGCTTCTTAGTCGGCTCGACATAGGAGTGAAGTAGGAACTTATAGGATTGGGGAAGTAAGTACGCCACCCCATTAATGGTATTAAGGAATACAATCCATCATCCACGCAACTGTAACAAGTAATTAATCTGTAAAAGATATCTAGGGAGTAGTGAAATCTAAGTAAACACAATTCTCCCATATATTGCTCACACCACTAGTATAATTTAGTTTATTTTCATTTTTAGTATTTTATTTTGATTGCATCTTTAGTAATTGGGTTAGTTGATTAGCAACTAATTCCGCCCAACTCCTTCAAAATCGAGATTTTTATTTGCTTTTCATAAAACCTAAAAATACAAAAAGAATCATCCCTCATCTCTAGACCTAGTCTTTAGGTTTTCTAATCCTAGCGACACTATTCCTAAGTTGAACGATCAATCCCCCGGTACTTGTCACTATACTATACTACAACGATCAGGTACATTGCCTGGTGGGGGTTGTAAGCTTCTCGAGATCCCTCGAGAGGTAAAGCCTGGTGCAATTCCCACGCATCAAGTTTTTGGCACCGCAGCCTAGGGAATAGTTATTGTCTAGGTTAGGATTTCTTTTTATTAGGTCTACTTGCTAGATTCCTTTCTAGTAAGATTTTATTTTTATTTTTAGGTTTCGTTTAGTCTATCTTATTTCTTCGTGTTTTTGTTCGTAACTCCTTACCATCCGACATCATGGAAGATGGTAACATCTTTGAACCCATCAACCCACCAAAACAAAACCACCCACAAAACCCACCACTAGCTAACCAACCTCTTAGGCCCCGAACCCTAGGAGAGTACTCCCGACCTAGCCACCAAGGCTATCGAAACACCATTGAGCTCACCCAAGGAGCCAATGTGTCTCCCTTGCGATCCGACACCATCCGGTTGGTGCAAAGCGGATGTGCATTCCATGGACTTCTTTCCGAAGATCCAAATCAACATCTCAAGGACTTCCTTAAAATCGTAGATTCTATAGACGTTGATGCTACAACTAGAGAGGCAACCCGATTACGCCTATTCCAATTCTCTCTACGTGATCAAGCTAGTCAATGGCTTGAGCGTTTACCCGCGGGATCCATCACCTCATGGGATGATTTCACCACTCGCTTCCTTGCCCAATTCTTCCCACCGGGGAAGACTGCGATGCTTAGAAATGACATTTTGATGTTTCAACAACATCAGGGTGAAACTTTCTATGAAGCATGGGCTCGTTTCAAGGATCTACTCCACAAAGTCCCTCATCATGGTATAAATCTTTGGTTACTAGTTCAGATTTTCTATGACCATGTCGACTATCACACTAAACGTACAATCGATTGAGCCGCGGGAGGTAGATTGCGTGATAAGGACGCCGAGGAGTCTTGGGCAATTATTGAAGAGCTTGCCGCCGATAATCAAGAGTTATGGGAGTTTAATCATACTATAAAAGCGGCCATCAACGCAATCTCGACACCTGGAGGGACTAATCAAATCTTTGATGAACTACTTTGCAAACTTGAGGCAAAAGTTGACTATTTTGAGGAAAGGCAAAAGAGACCCTTAAGTCCTAGACGGGCTACTGTCAATTCTGTCTCGAAAATAACTTCAACGCCGTTATCAGAGTCACCCTCTAGAGAGAATGTTGAGACTTTTCAAAACTATGCCCCACCTTATTCCCCTGCCGAGTAACTTAGCCCGGAATTTGAAGCCAGAATGAGAGAATACATGGCAACTCATTTAGAGTGGCTTGCTAGATTCGAGGAAGTAGTTTATAAACAAAAAGAGGAGATGCAAGAGAAAATGAATGAGATGATGAGCCTGATGGAGGAGTATGCTAACCAGAAAACCCCCGAAAGGATGTTACTAAGGAAAGAAAGCGTCATCCCCACTACCCGATTTGTTAATTCCATCACAATTGTCCACACGGATAATGAGAAAGTAGAAACCCCTAGTGAATAAACCGCAGAAGAACCGCCAAAATCCCAATCCTTAAGTTACTACCTGAAACATGATATAAACGAAAGCACTATAACAAATTGGATAAAGGATGACGGGCGTAACCAACCTTCCAAACAGGGTTTTGAGAAGGAGGAAGAGGGAAAAGATGAGTATGATACATTACCTGGGGGACTGATATTCGAGAAACTATTGGTACAAAAAGTGGCTACTAAGCAGATGGCGTGTGGGAACTTTGAGATACCGGCCAGCATCGGGAATTTGAAATATCTAAACGCTTTCGCCGACCAAGGATCGGAAGTAAATCTTATGCCCCTAACTATCTACACCCAACTAACGTCAAAAATGCCAGCCCCCACTCGTGTTAGGCTGTCATTCGCTGGACACTCTTACGTATACCCCCTGGGAATCGCAGAAGATGTGTTGGTCAATGTTACAGGATTCATGTATCCCGTTGATTTTATGATCATCGATGATAAGGGAGGTGGATGCATGCCAATAATCCTTGGGGCACCATTCCTAACCACCGCAAGAGCTGTCATTAAGTATGAAGGTAGGAAAATTGAGCTTAAATCAAGAAAAAGAAAGATTAGCTTTCCTATGACCCCGCAATATGGGCAAGAGAGTTTGAGGGGGAGAAAGCTCAAAAGCAACATTGACACATCACCTAATCATGTTCAGGAGAAAATACTTGCATGGGAGGCAAGAATCAAAAGCTACAAGGAGGTTGAACATGAAAGAAGCAAAGGCAATGAAGTTCATGTCGAGTTCGAACATAGTCAACCAACAAGGAGCCATGTACCATTCGAGAAAGGTAACTTAGTACTCTTAAGACACTTGGAGATACCAATACCTCCCGATAAACCGAGTCCCTAGTGGTATGGGCCTTTCACAATTGAAAACATAAGCCATGATGAGATGGCTAGCTTGAGAAGTAAAGGAGGAGGAGAGGTGATTGCAAGTATCGACAGATTGAGACACCACCACCACGATAGTAATGATTGCAACTACAAGGGGTACATCATCTCAAGGGATGAGGTCACGTAGTAACCCATGACCTTGAGTCTAACTACAAGACTCGTAAATAAAGAAAAGCGCTTCTTGGGAGGCAACCCATATTTTGTGTGATTTTTATTTTGTTTGTTTGTTATTTGCTTCCGTATGCATGCTTTATTTTTATTGTTGGTAGATCATGTTTCAAAACTAAAATGGTGAAAATACTTTATTTTGTTGTTTGGCTTAGTCTTAACTTCATCCAAAGGTATTTCGCAAAAGATAAGTGTAAGGGGAAACCCCAAATATGTTTTTAAGAAACAAACTCGATCATGAATCTCCACAATATTAAGTGAACATGTATATTCATTTTTGTTAGAGTCAAATGCTTGTATCGAGTCATAATGATGTTTTGCAGGATTTTCCTGGAAGTAGGACGAAGTTTTTCCAGAAATTTTCTGGAAACTTAACATAAGAATTTTTGCAGGTCACTTCTGACGGCGTCAGGAGTTAACTCCTGACGGCGTCACGTGTAAAATTCTGGAAATTTTGCCGGTTTTGTTTTTCTAATGAAGTCTTAAAGTTTTTGTTAAATCTTTAGTTTTGTAATCTCCAGGAAATCTGCAAAGTTCATTCCATAAGCATTATATCTTATTTTGTTTTCTAGGATTTGTTAGCATATATAGATTGCCGCCGATTTTATGCGAGGTTGCCTTGTCTGTTTTCTCAGGTTTAACAGGTTATGTATGACAAGAAGATGATTTATATTCTGGAAGGGAAGCTTTGATTGTTCATGTTCTTGGAGGAAGATCTAACCTGGCCACCTTATTATCCATACCGAGCGAATCAGGGGAGTATTTGATTTCATTCGTTTTACTTATTTCACTTTTACATTCTTTACTTGAACATTAGGGACAATGTTCATCCTAAGTATAAGGGGAGGGTAAAATGATGATACCTTACAGATACACTTTCGCTTGAGTTTGTTTGTTTGATAGTAGATGTGTAATAAAACTATGAGAAATACTTGTTAGTGTAATTTTAGCGCCAAATTTAAATTTTTTTACAACACTTAGGAGTGAAACTTTAGCCATAGCAAGCGTCTCATGGATAGGAGATTGTATGACTAGCACAAAACCGTACCATTCAGAAAAATTTTCCACCCAAATTTGTGAGGTTCGCCTATAGATTTGATAGGAAAAGCATTTACTATTAGTGCTTATGAGTGTACCGGTAGCATTTAGATTCTAGAACTTGTGTTAGTGATGCATCCCGAGACCGCTAGTGAGACTACATTCGTGTAGTAGGATTTACTACATGATAAGAGGCATTAGGATCACCCTTGTGTTAAACCCGTATCATAATTACTTGACCATTTAAGTCATATTACTTGGCTAGTTAAGTCAATTAATTTTTCTCACACCTTAGCTTTGTACTCATTTTTAGTACACGAAACCCCTAGTACACCCCTCCGAGCCTATCTTTTCGTTTCTAACTTTAAGCATCTTACTTAAAGGAAGAATTTGTTACACCCCACTTAAATGTACAACCAAATCGCCTTAGCCTTCCGTGTATGCACTCATCTTTAGTGCATTATTGTTATTTGTTAAACCCTTAGTTAATTGTCTAATTGATTACATGGTTGCTAAGTCGAGTCATATCCTTGTACATATTGTTTTGGGATGATTGGGACTCTGGGTAAAGTACTTATTTTATGGAGTAATGGGGAAGAACATCATATTATTACCCCCGTATGTCTGTTAATCTTAATAGTACTCCAAGTGTTTTGATTATCTTGATTCGAGTCATTAGATTAGTTTATTGTAAAGTATGTAAAAATTCAAGTATAAGGGGAATTTTCATTCCCTATGATGTATTATTTTGGATGGTAGGGTAAGAGTGTATGCAAAAAAAAAAAAAAAAAAAAAAAAAAAAAAAAAAAAAAATCGAAAAAAGAAAGAAAAAAAATAGAAAAAGAAAAGAGATAAACATACGGACTACCATCCCGTTTCATTCTATGTTCATTTTATGTTTTTGTTATTTTTTTTCATTTATTAGCTTAAGTCGAGTCTAGTCTTGGCTTAGCAACGCCATATTGTATATATGTAATTGACCAAGATTATTAACTCGCCACTAGTAAAGACAGCCTATATCCAAAAAAAACCGTGTATTTCATATCCCTACACCTAACGTTACAACCCTTTAAAAGACCTCTTTGATAGTTTATCCTAGGTACTTAAGCCATGTGGTGGAGGTTTGATCCTTTCCCAAGCCTATGGTAATCTATTTGGTATGACAGGTAGTGAGAGATGTTTTCCATTTCCATATTGTGATATCGCTTTATTACACCCGAGAGATGTGAGTATCTAAACACTATTTGTGAGGTGCTAGTGTATGACCTCCGTGCTTGTCTTTGGTCTTTAGTGGAACGATTATTTGTTGTAATTACTTTTATATTAGTGTTAAATGACCCCTAACTTGTATTTTGATTAGAATAAAAGCGCATTTGCTTGAAGACAAGCAAATCTCAAGTGTAAGGGTATATGATGAGGCGAAAAATGAACCGTTTTTAGGGGGTCATTTAAGCCCAGAATTGAATTTATTTGATCAAAAATTGCCCTAAATCGTTCCTTTTGTGATTTTAGGTACTTTGGGAGTGAATTCTGGAAAAGGAAGCATTTTGGACATTTTTGGAGCATAAAAGTGAAGAAAACGGCAAAGACTTAATTTTTCATGCTGAGAACAGTACCTGACGGCGTCATGAAGGAAATTGTGACGGCGTCAGGAGTAAAATCCATGACGACCCAGTGAAAACCTGAGGGCGTCAAGCGAAGGGCGTCAAGAGTTAAATTGGTGACGGCCTGAAGATGGACTACACGTGACGGCGTCAAACATAGATCTAGGCAGTCCGAGGAGTTTATTGGCGGCGAGATGACGGCGTCAGACATTTACTCTTGACGCCGTCACCTCACAAAATCTATATATACTTTGCTATTTTTCATTCATTAGAGAGTAACTTGTGTGGAGAATACTAGGGTCGAACCTAATAAACCCTAGGTCGTTTGTAACAGTATTTTCAAGGGTTTTCACCCCTTGAAACCTTTCATGTTCAATTAAAATAAGTCCTCTTTCAATTCAATCAATATGTCTATGTGTTGTTTGAATATATCTTATGCTTGTCTTGATTATAACAGGCTAGGCTAGATCTTTCATGTGTTTGCTTAGATGTAATGAAACCTAGATGTTAATTATAGGTTGATTGCTTGTTTATAGTTGTAATGGATGAATGATTTCAATGTTAGGCTTAAGAAAACTGGCAGATCTCCATTGTGTAACTTGCTTGAACGTCTTAAGAAACATGAACCGATGTGTACTAGGTTTTTATGATTGTATTTAATGCATGAGCGAATTCTAGTGATCCCATGTTAGGAGCTTCTTAGCCGGCTCGACATAGGAGTGAAGTAGGAGCTTATAGGATTGGGGAAGTAAGTACGCCACCCCATGAATGGTACTAAGGAATACAATCCGTCATCCACGCAACTGTAACAAGTAATTAACCTGTAAAAGATATCTAGGGAGTAGTGAAATCTAAGTAAACACAATTCTCCCATATATTGCTCACACCACTAGTATAATTTAGTTTATTTTCATTTTTAGTATTTTATTTTGATTGCATCTTTAGTAATTGGGTTAGTTGATTAGCAACTAATTCCGCCCAACTCCTTCAAAACGGATATTTTTATTTTCTTTTCATAAAACCTAAAAATACAAAAAGAATCATCCCTCATCTCTAGACCTAGTCTTTAGGTTTTCTAATCCTAGCGACACTATTCCTAAGTTGAACGATCAATCCCCCGGTACTTGTCACTATACTATACTACAACGATCAGGTACACTGCCTGGTGGGGGTTGTAAGCTTCTCGAGATCCCTCGAGAGGTAAAGCCTGGTGCAATTCCCACGCATCACCAAGCAAGATGAAGATATCGGGAATTGGATCCAAATCCAAAGACCCCCAATGTGGTGAATTTTTAGGCCCACAAAGCCCTCGTTTCTACGTATCTGGTACATATTACTCATGGAATCCACTTCATTTAGTTTGACCAACAAAACCTTGGATGAATCATCTATGCTTATAAGATCCTGGTCAGTGAAAGTAATGGAACTGTTTTTAGCAGGAGATGAAGAGATGTGATGTGAAGTAGGTCTACCATGAACAACAGATGCGAATGAAGGTTTTCCAGAAGGTATAGAATTGTTATTGTTTCTAGTTGTTTTAGTGTTAAGATTATCCTCCACTGTGTTCTTCTTATAATCGTCATAGAGGTTTTTCATGTTATCAGGTCTAGAAGCATTAGGTCTCTCATATTTGGCAACATCGACAAACACATGAAAAATACCAATCCAAATATTGGATAAGGACCTAACAAAGTCAGTAGCATCTTTCACACCCAAGAAATGAATAAAACCAAAACGTTTACCTCCTTTAGATTGTTTGTTAGCAATAAAAGCATCGACAAGGCGGCCATGCGACACAAAGGTATTCCATAGATCTTTGGCATTGATAAATTCAGGGAAATTAGTAACAAAGAAAGACGACACAACCTTGTCCAAATCCTTGTAACGCGAGTTATTGATGGTCTTAAAGTGTTAATCTTTGTTTTTCCGGAAAGTCCATGTCCAACCGTTAGCATCTGTGTTGAGTGATGATCTTCCCATCATCAATTCCCGCCCCCCCCCCCCCCCCCTTCAGTATAACAAGTAGAAGAATCAGATATCCGGTATTTTTGGAGAGTAACGACTATTAGGATTCCTCTGTTTTTTATATAAAGTTAATCAATTTCTAAGTCAACGTGTATGTGCATGTTCTAGTTTTTTAATTATAAGTTATTGTTTACTTGTACTAGTTCATGAGGAATGTTATCGATAACATCACTATAATATGTGAAGTCGGAAAGAAAATGAGGCTATACTTTATTAGAACCAGACAATGACATAAGAGGTTTGATATGCAGCATCTATGACTAAGTTCATCCTACTTTTTACAAACTTTTTGAGACTTGTGAGATTAGATGATCTTAGGGGGTGATGACGTATAGTCTATATATGGGCCATGAGCCCAAATGATAAACATTACTCGGCCCAAACCCACCACGAATGGGCTATCATAACAAATGACTCGGGCCTTAATAATAACGGCTTGGGCTTACGAAGCCGAAAGCCCAACCAAACTAACCAGGCATGCGATAAGGATCTTCTATTCATGGAATTGATATCCTTACCCCGGATAAGCACTATGCGTGCGAAGAGTAAGGAGAAAGAAACCTACACGGTTTCAGCCCTTATTTAAGGAATGACATCTCTCATTCAAAGGTACGATATACAAACCCTAACTCTCTACGAGAACCCTAAATCGATTACTTACTCTCGCGCCGGAGTCTAATCGGGGGAGACAATCCCTCGATAAGCCTAACGGTGTTGTTTATTTTCTTAGTGCGCAGGTAACAAGTACTAAGAAGCGAATTGGTACGAGAGCAAGAGCCAATAATCAGGAACACCCAACTTTTGTATCAACAAGTGGCGCCATCCGTGGGACCCTACTAGGAACTAGAATGACAAAGCATAAGAATTCAAGCCAGCAGACTCCGCAGTCAGAAAAACGTGACCATCAGAGGAAGAATCAACAAGATCCGACCTCCAGACAGGTTGTTGGGACAACCAGCGCACCTGGTCACCAAGAGGCAGGGACAACCCAACCTCTTCCAGCGGTAGAACTACCTATAAGGACTACCCAAGTCACCCCAGTGGTCCCAAGCGTTGAGGAACTCCAGCGCACCCTCTTCACCACTCCTCATCAAACTGTACCCGCAGTGAACAACACTGTGCCACCAGGCGCGCCTAACCGAGATAGGGTGCCTAATACTGAGGAAGAAATTCTTGCAACAACTGAGGACGCACCCAATCTAACTTTGGGAAACTTTGTATCCCAAAATTATGAAACCCTAACCGCCCTCATGCAGGAAGAAGCAAGGAGAAGGGCAAGTACGAGCCTACAAGCTCGACTCAATTTTGTTCCTGAACGGGAACCATCACCACTACGCCGCCCAAGAGGAAGACGCGCAGAACGTACCACTATCCATGATAGGCTGGGTACGACATCTGATTCACAATACTCAGAAGACAGCGAGAGGCGCACTAATGTTCACTCCAGACTTGGCAGTCGGGGAGTACAAGACCGATTAGGGCCTCAACATTCGCCAAGCCAAGGATCTTCCAAACCTGGTAGTAGGAGGATTCAAGACAGATTGGGGAAAAGAAGATCCCCAAGCAGAGATCCCTCAAGCTCTTCTTCTGAAAGAAGCCGGCGAAAGAGAGTACTCTTCTTCCAGTGACTCCTCGGACAACGAGGATAAAGAAACAGGACACAGGAAGTCAAGAGGAAGACGTCGCGAAGAAGAGAATGAAGATATGTCTCTTCCATGGCGTCGCCAGAAAGTTGATGCGTTTACACAGCTCATCAGTGATTACTCAGACCGCAAACGCAGGCGCATGCCTACTAACGTGAAAACATATGATGGAGCAGGGGATCCCGATGATCACCTAAAAGTTTTCGAATCAGCCGCCACTATCGAAAACTGGCCACAGCCTGTGTGGTGCCACAGGTTTAATTCTACGTTAGTAGGAAACGCGCGCACATGGTTTAGCAAACTCCCACGTAGGAGCATCGGTGGGTTCGAGGAATTACGGAAAGCATTCCGTCTCAACTTCACCCAGAGAAAGAAGTGCGCTAAAAACCCCGTTGAGCTAGCAAGAGTGAAACAGCGTCAAGGGGAATCAACCAGCGCTTTTAGGGAACGGTTCAAGGATGAGTGCATACAAGTCAAAGCATGTCCTGAAATCCTAAAAATTTCAGGGTTCATGAATGGAATTAATAACCCAGAACTCATCCGAAAGCTGAACGACAAAGTTCCACAGACTTTCGATGAGCTAACAAAGCGCACTAGATCCTTTATACAAGGAGAAGCAGCTGCTGCGGACAGCAAAAAGGGTTATTCAAACTATAAGCAGCAAGAGCAGCCTCGGAGATAATCCAATGATCAGAATAACAACCGTAGCAAGAATTACCGCAGTAGAAGAGACAATGACAAATATACCCCTCTTACAAAAACTCCGAGGGAAATATTTGTAACAGAAGGTGCAAACTTCCCAAAACCACCACCAATGCGCACTGCAGAGGAAAAGCGCATAGGGAGCGGATACTGCGAGTACCATGGACAAAAAGGCCACACAAATAATGAGTGCGTCCAGCTAAAACAACTAATTGAAAAGTCAGTAAGAGAAGGCAGGATGGACCACCTCGTAAAAAACATCAAAGAGGGAAAAGATAAACAGAGAAACGGGAGTAAGAAAGAACCCCTCAAGGAAAAAGCTGATACTATATACATGATACAGTTATGGCAGCGCAAGATAAAGCAAAAAGTCAGCCAAAAATTCTCCCCAAAAAAAGAGATATCTTTCCCTACTCTAGCTGCGGACAACGCAGTCGTGGAGCCTCTAACTATTGAAATACATACGGGAGGACATGATATCCACCGCATGTACATTGACGGAGAAGCGTCCGCAGATATCATGTACGATCACTGTTTCAAAAGACTGCGACCTGAAATCCAAAGTCAATTGATACCAGCAACAACGACATTAACAGGATTCACAGGAGAAAAGATCTGGCCCATAGGGCAGTTACGCTTGTTGGTAATCGTAGGAGATGAACAACACTCAACCGCAACATGGATAAACTTTATGGTAATAAAATCCCCTTCACCATACAATGGTATCATAGGGAGACCGGGAATATCATCCATGCGCGTTGTACCATCCACAGCGCACGGAATGCTTAAGTTTCCAGTGGAAGGAGGAGTTGTCACTCTCTATAACACAACAGTACCACCAAGAGAATGCAATGCGGTAACAACCGAAGCAGAGACTATTCCAGAACAGCGCACAGAGAAAACACCAAATCTAAAAGTCGCTATTCATCCCGATTACCTGGAACAACAAGTTTCGATTGGGGGATCTTTATCTGACAAAGGTAAAGCAGCCGTATGCGCACTCTTGCAAAAGAACCTAGACATCTTTGCATGGGAACCAAAACATATGACGGGAGTACCGCGCTCTATCACAGAGCATAAGCTACAAATCCGACAAGGATATCCTCCAATACGACAAAAGAAGCGCGGCCAGGCCCCAGATCGTGCAAAGGCTATTCTGGAAGAAGTACATAAGCTCGTAGACGCAGGCATTATGCGCGAAGTATACTACCATGACTGGCTTTCTAACCCAGTTATGGTAAAGAAGAGCGATGGCAGTTGGAGAATGTGTGTGGACTTCACGGACCTCAACAAAGCATGTCCACCGGACTGCTACCCACAGCCAGAGATAGACTGGAAGGTAGAATCCCTGTGCGGATACCCCTTCAAATGCTTCCTAGATGCATATAAGGGGTATCATCAAATCCAGATGGCAGTTGAAGATGAAGAAAAATAGCTTTCCACACCAGTCAAGGAGTGTACTGCTACACAAAAATGCCTTTTGGCCTGAAGAACGCAGGCGCGACATACCAACGACTGGTGGACACAGCTTTCGAAAAACAAGTAGGCCGCAACTTGGAAGTCTACGTTGACGACCTTGTCATCAAAAGCCACACAGAGGATGAATTGGTGCGCGACATTGAGGAGACATTCAGAACATTGGGGCGAATAAACATGAAGTTAAATCCCAAGAAGTGCACCTTTGGCGCAACCGAGGGCATGTTCCTTGGATACTTGATAGAACCCGATGGAATCAAGCCTTGTCCAGAAAAGACAAAAGCTGTTATTGATCTCCCCTCGCCGCGCACACTCAAAGAAGTCCAGTCATTGAATGGAAAGTTAGCAGGGCTAAACCGTTTCTTATCTAAGTCAGCAGACAAATCCCTTCCTCTCTTTAAAACACTCACGAAGTGTACTAAAAAGGGAGACTTTCGCTGGACTACAGAAGCGGAGGAAGCTTTCCAACAACTTAAAAACCATCTGGCATCCCTTCCCAAACTTGTCGCACCGCGACCAGGAGAAGAACTAATCATGTACTTATCGGCAACTCACGGAGCAGTTAGCGCAGTACTATTGACATATAGGAACTCCATCCAGACACCCATATACTTTGTAAGCAAAGCCCTAAAGAAAACAGAGACTAACTACAGTGCTATGGAAAAGCTGGTCTTAGCTCTAATATTCGCAGCCAAAAGGCTGCGCAGATACTTTCAAGCGCACCCAATAGCTGTAATCACTGATCAGCCAATCAAACAAGTTATCTCTAAGCCTGACGCATCAGGACGCTTACAGAAGTGGAGTGTACTGTTAAGTGAGTATAACATCTCATATAGACCACGCACTGCAATCAAAGGACAAGTATTAGCCGATTTCATCGTGGAGAAGCCAGATAGCGACAGCCCGACATCTACAACTAAAACATATCTACAGGAACCCTGGATTCTGTTCACAGATGGGTCCTCATGTGTAGATGGATCAGGCGCAGGCCTTATTCTTACAAATCCAGAAGGTATGGAATTCACCTATGCGCTACGCTTTGAATTCACAGCCACGAACAATGAGGCAGAATACGAAGCCCTACTAGTCGGACTACGCATCGCAATCCAAATGGGTGTGCGCAACCTGAAAGCAAACATAGATTCGCGGCTAGTCGCTAACCACGTGCTAGGCGAATATGAAGCCAAGGATGAACACATGATCCAATACCTGGAAAAGACAAAATCCTTGATCAAAAACTTTGACAGGTTCACAATAAAACAGGTGCCTAGAGGAGATAACAGGAAGGCGGACGCACTCAGCAAGATCGCATCCACAAGCTTCGCGCACCTCTCAAAACAGGTATTGGTAGAAACCCTAAAAAACAAGTCAATCTTGGAAATGGAGATATCCACAGTGATAGAAGAACAAGATCCTACATGGATGACACCCATCATTGAATTCATTAGCAAGGGAACCCTACCCCAAGATCATAAGGACGCTCGAAGAGTACGGCGCACAGCGCAACGATTTGAACTACGAGACAACGTACTCTATCGACGCTCTTTCTTGCAGCCATGGCTCAGATGTGTTGGACCTCTTCAAGCAGACTACGTACTCCGAGAAATCCACACTGGATCATGTAGTATGCACTTAGGGCCGCGATCCGTGGTGGCAAGCGCTCTAAGGTCAGGGTATTATTGGCCAACAATGCATCGCGACGCACGCGATCTGATATGAAAATGCAGCAATTGCCAAGTACATAGGCTAATCCCACGCCGACCACAACAAGAGCTAACACCAATTACCTCACCATGGCCATTTTACAAATGGGGTATTCACATCGCAGGACCCTTCCCTGTAGCAGCGGGTGGAGTAAAGTTCCTCATCGTAGCATAGACTACTTTACGAAGTGGATTGAAGCAAAGGCGGTGGTGAACATCACAGGAAACCAAGTCAAACGCTTTGTCTGGGACAACATTGTCTGTCGCTTCGGACTACCGGGTGCGATTATATCAGACAACGGAAAACAATTCTGTGATAACCCATTCAAAGATTGGTGCGCACAATTGAACATCACACAACACTTCGCTTCAGTAAAACACCCACAAACCAATGGCCTAGTCGAGCGCGCAAACCGCAGTCTAGGGGAAGGAATAAAAGCGCGCCTTGACAGACACAAAGGAAGGTGGGTAGATGAGCTCTCGCATGTCTTCTGGGCGCATCGCACATCAATCAAAACCAGTACTGGCGACACGCCATTCTCCCTCGTCTATGGAACAGAAGCCGTCATACCAGCGGAGATAGGAATGCCAACTATACGAACAGCAGAGGTCAACGTCACAACAAATGACGAAGAACGGCGCATAGACTTGGACTTATTGTAAGAAAGGCGCGAACGCGCGGCTATACGCGAAGCAAATGCTAAGGCAAAAATGAAGAAGTATTATGATGCAAAGGTCAAACACACTTCATTCAGACCAGGAGACTTTGTTTACCGCGCCAATGATGCAAGCCACGCAGAAGACACAGGAAAGCTCGGACCAAAATGGGAAGGACCTTACGAGGTCACAGACGCGCTCGGCAACGGCGCATACAGGCTGCGCGATATGGAAGGTCACGACCTAGCGCGCACTTGGAACATCTGCAATCTAAAAAGATGCTACTTTTAGGCTATGGCCATTACACAGACACATTTGCACCCTATGAGGTGCCCAATAAGTGTTTGTTTTTCTTTTCTTTCCTAGGAATTGTATTTTTATTTTTTCAAAAAACTTGCAAGTATCAATAAAATGTTATGGTTTCTAGCTAATTCCATAGCGCATTTTACTTTATTGCATACATACTAATATAAGTCAATATTGTTATCTTGTATTTTTACTGCCTACATGGCGTGCATGCACCAATTAAAGACCTACGAAGGCATAAAGGATGAGTTAACCTACAAATTCACTCGTTGAGTAAGAGGGTTGCAAACCCATCAACATTGGATCACGCATCCTTGCTAAGCGCCTTACTTTTGAGACGTCGAGGTAAGTTTCACATGCACATCCCACGACGGGTGCGCATATACTAAGTACACCGTACAAGCTTAGCAATATAACGAGCCAAGACACTTGGTCAAATAATAAAACTTCGCAAACAATGCAAGTATAATTCTTAAAGTCACGCACTTAACGAGCCAAGACACTTGGTCAAATAATAAAACTTCGCAAACAATGCAAGTATAATTCTTAAAGTCACGCACTTAAAACACTTGGTTAAATAATCAAACTTGGCAAACAATGCAAGTATATTTTAAGTCACGAACTTAAACAACGAAAAGGTATCTTATTCAACATTTACTCACAAAAGTTACAAGGAAAGATACATAAATATACAAAAAGCCTACACGCTATGGCGATGCTCAGGACTATCTTGTGGAGCAGAAGAACTCCCCGCTTCCTGAAGCTTTCTAAGAAGCAATGCATCATTGGGAGATACAGTGGGAACGCTCACGGGCACACCATCAGACCTGGGGATGTGCGCAGCACCAATGCCACACATCACTGCCTTACCCTTGATGCCCTTCTTCTGAGCAGCCCTCTGCTCGTGACGCTCCAGAACCTCTTTCAAGGGAATCTCCCTCTCAAGAGCAAAGGGTTTGAGGATATCGTGAGGCTGTGCGAACACAGGAATCTGCAGCTGCGACACATCAGGCTTCAGATAGTAATCTGATTGCCCTTCCCCATTCTCTCAAAGGTGGCACTGCAATGTCAACCCCGCCATAAGTACATCTATGGGGTCGTCTTGGTCGCGCTCCAACCTCCCAATGTGCGGCAGCTCGAGGACCTTCAACCCCGCCATAGCCTGCATCAACTCATCATAAGCAGTAGCGCTATACCCAGGGACTTCCGCCAAGTCCTTCTTCAGCAGATTGGCCTCATGAAGATCCTCCATAGCCTGCGATATCCCACGCGCCTTCGCCCAGTGCACCACCTTCCCAAAGGCGTCCAACACCTCTTGGGACTCCAGCGTGCCCATAGCTGCCAGGCGCAGCCCATGGCTAATCAACCACCTACATTCACAAAGACAATTTGTGTAAGTAAAAAACATGGCAACAAAGTCATTATGAAGAAGAATAATATAAAAGGAATACCTGCGCTCAGCAATGGTCGACATCAAATGAGGATATAATTCCTCGTCATACTCAATGCTAAGGCCACGCAGCTTGTCCTCCTGCGCCTGGATGATCTTCAGCATATCCTCCTTAAACTTGGCAATGCTAGCAAAGTGCTCCACCTTCTTCTCATCCAAAAAGTGCACGGCCCAAGTTAGGTCGGACTTATAATGATGCGGTTCCTGATGAGGCGAAAAACGATCCGTTTTTAGGGGGTCATTTAAGCCCGAATTCGAATTTATTTGATCAAATATTGCCCTAAATCGTTCCTTTTGTGATTTTAGGTACTTTGGGAGAGAAATCTGAAAAAGGAAGCAATTCGGACGTTTTTGGAGCATAAAAGTGAAGAAAATGCCAAAGTCTTAATTTTCCATGCTGGGAACAGTAGGTGACGGCGTCAAGAGCAGAAGTCCATGACGACCCAGTACAGATTTGACGGCGTCACGAAGGAAGGGCGTCAAGAGTAAAAAGTCATGACGGCCTGGAAATGTTTAAGTCTTGACGCCGTCAAATGTAGATCAAGGCAGTCCGAGAATAGTTTTGGCGGCGAGGTGACGGCGTCACAATGTTTGTCTTGACGCCATCAGACCTATTTTTCTATATATAGTTTTCTAATTTTCACACATAAAAGAGAGAAGTTTTGGAGAAACCCTAAGTACGATTTTGGTGCAACTTTTACAGGTTTTTCAAGGGTTCCAAACCCTTGATACCTTGCATTGTAATTGAGATAAGTGTTCCTTTAATTCAATCAATATGTCTATGTGTTAGTTGTCTATATCTTGTTCTTATCTTAATTCAACCATGCTAGGCTAGATCTATCTTGTGTTTGCTTAGATCTAATGAAACCTAGATGTTAATTATGTGTTGATTACTTGTTTATTCTTGTTTTGGATGAATGATTTATATGTTAGGCTTAAGAAAACTGGCAGATCTCCACTTGGTAACATGCTTGAACGTCTTAAGAAACATGAACCGAGGCGCACTAGGTCTTTATTGGTTGTATTTAATGCATGAGCCACTGTTTACAATCTCTATAGTTGTGCTGGGCATGGTGTAGGAGGAGATAAGAGCTCATAGAATTGGGGAGTTATGTGTGCCACCCCATGAATGATATTAAGGAATACGATCCGTCATCCATGCAATTATAACAAGTAATTAACGTGTAAAAGATGTCTAGGGAGTAGTGAAATCTAAGTAAACACATTTTCTCCAATTACTGCTCACAACTTTAGTATAATTTAGCTTATTTTCATTTCTAGTATTTTATTTTGATTGCCTGGTGGGGGTTGTAAGCTTCTCGAGATCCCTCGAGAGGTAAAGCCTGTTGCGATTCCCACGCATCAAGTTTTTGGCGCCGCAGCCCGGGGAATAGTTATTGTCTAGGTTAGAATTTCTTTTTATTAGGTCTACTTTCTAGATTCCTTTCTAGTAAGATTTTATTTTTATTTTTTAGGTTTCTTTAGTCTATCTTATTTCTTTGTGCCTTTGTTCGTAACCACCTGACATCATGGACAACGGGAACATCTTTGAACCCGTCATCCCACCACAACAAAACCCACCATTAGAACCCCTTAGGCCCCGAACCTTAGGAGAGTATTCCCGACCTAGCCACCAAGGCTACCGAAACACCATTGAGCTCACCGGAGCCAATGTGACCCCCTTGCGATCCGACACTATCCGGTTGGTGCAAAGCGGATGTGCATTCCATGGACTTCGTTCCGAAGATCCAAACCAACATCTTAAGGACTTCCTCAAAATCGTAGATTCCATAGACCTAGATGTTGCAACTAGAGAGACTACCCGATTACGCCTATTCCAATTCTCTCTATGGGATCAAGCTAGTCAATGGCTTGAGCGTTTACCCGCGGGATCCATCACCACATGGGATGATCTCACCACTCGTTTACTTGCTCAATTTTTCCCACCGGGGAGAACTACTAAGCTTAGAAATGACATCTTGATGTTCCAACAACGTCAAAATGAATCTCTCTATGAAGCATGGACTCGTTTCAAGGACTTACTCCAAAAAGTCCCTCATCATGGCATAGATCTTTGGCTCCAAGTCCAAATCTTTTATGACCATATCGACATCTCCACGAGGCGAACCATTGACCAATCGGCCGGTGGTAAGCTATGTGATCTAAGTGCGGAACAATCATGGGAACTCATAGAAGATCTTGCTCTCTATGACAACGAAAGTTGGAATGACCCCCGTGACTTGAACAAAACGGTCAAGGCAATATCTTTGCCTTCGAACAATTCTAGCACTCCCGACCGTAGGATCATGGAACTTGAGGACCAAGTCAAGTTTCTCATGAAATCTTACGAAGCTCCTAAGCCTTCAAGCCAAGTGAACAAAATCACTTCTTCATGCGAATTATGTAGTGGTCCCCACGACACTCGTGATTGTGTGGAACTCCCCGGAACAGCTTTTGCGGACTACGCATCCACGCGTACCGACGAAGTGGGAGATAAGTGGTACACTTTCAAGCCCGAGCCAAACACATACGGTGATTCATACAACCCCTCTTGGAAAAATCACCCAAACCTTAGGTGGAAACAAAATCAACCCAATTCTTCCAATCCGCCTAACCGTTACCAACCAACCAGTCCACCATCCAACCGTACTTTCAACAACAATCCTTCTAACAACTTTGGTAGTACCAACAATCTTGAAGGATTGATGTCAAAGTTTATGGCATCTCAAGAAGCTCGCATATCTAAGTTTGAATCCGATTTCAAACAAAAGCAAAGCGAGATGACCACTAGAATTGACGCATTGTTGAAAGTTCTCAATGAACGAGAAATGGGAGCACTCCCAAGCGACACAATCAAGAATCCGAAACTAAACGTTAATTCCATATCTTCAGTTTCGTCACCCACTTCGTGTCCACAATACTACTCGTTTAAATCAACGAGCACGTGTTTCAAACAAAACCAAGTTCTTCAAAAGGACCAATCAAATAAAACACCCAATATAGAGCCGGTCAAAAGTATAGTTGAAACACCTCCTACGCAAGACCTTGACGATGAATTCAAGGAACTTCACCTTGAACGCCCCGTCATTGATGTCTTAGCGCGTGCTCCTTACTATAGTGCCCTCCTAGAAAAACATGAGAAGTTTAAACTAGGTAAAAATGGGACCGCCTTCATTCAAAACAAGTTGCCTAAAAAGCTTGATGATCCGGGTATATTTGTTTTGCCTTGTAAGATAGGAAGATCTGAAGCTTTCGACACACTAGCCGATTTAGGGTCAAGCCTCAACTTGATTCCCTTATCCTTATTCACCGCTCTTAAGCTAGGAAAGTTAGAGGAAACGGAGGTATTGATAGGGCTAGCGGATGGGAGTATTGCCTACCCGGTTGGAATGCTTAAGGATGTAGTTGTTCACTTAGGAAAGTTAACTATACTTGCGGATTTTCACGTCCTAGACATGGTTAGTGACACTACATGCCCATTATTGGTAGGAAGAGGATTTTTAGCAACCGCTAGCGCCATGATAGATTGTAAGGAGTCTAAGATAGCGGTGGGTGAAGGCGATACTTGGTCGGTATACGATGTAAAGAAGCATAGTTATGATTGTGATAATGAACCGACACCGCATTGGGTAGAGATGAATAGGAGACCATCTAGATACGGACCTTGGATAGAAAGGAACTTCATAGGACCTCAATGCCCATTTTATCTAGAGAAAGATTTCGTGGAAAAGACACATTCGGTAGAACAACTCATAGCTAGAGATGTAGAGCTAGATCCCTTTGAGGACCCCTTAGTCTTTAGGAAGATGGTTGAGTTCTTGAGCGTAATGCCTATTAATATAGGGATGAATAAGTGGAAAAGAGAGGGAGACAAGTGTAAATGGAGGTGGGACAAGCCACCTAAAGAAGGTGACAGAACATGGCATATGAGGATGACTTTGTATGATCCGGATGGAGAAAAGTTTGAAAGGTCATACCATACTAAGGAAACCGGTAGGAAGTTGAAACCTAAGTTTGATCCCAAAGATGTCCTCAATGAGGAACTCACCCGTATCACGTAGTAACCCATGACCTTGAGTCTAGCTACAAGACTCGTAAATAAAGAAAAGCGCTTCTTGGGAGGCAACCCATGTTTTGTGTGATTTTATTTGTTTGTTTGTTATTTGCTTCCATATGCATGCTTAATTTTTATTGTTGGTTGATCATGTTTCTAAAGTAAATAGTGGAAATACTTTACTTTGTTGTTTTGGCTTAGCCTTAACTCCACCTAAAAGTATTTTTGCAAAAGATAAGTGTAAGGGGAAACCCCAAATATGTTTTTAAGAAACAAACCGATCATGATTCTCCACAATATTAAATGAACATGTGTATTCGTATTTGTTAGAGTCAAATGCTTGTATTGAGTCATAATGAAGTTTTGCAGGATTTTCCAGGAAGTAGGACCAAGTTTTTCCAGAAATTTTCCGGAAACTTAACATAAGGATTTCTGCAGGTCAATTCTGACGGCGTCAGGAGTTTACTCTTGACGGCGTCAGGTGTAAAAATCTGGAAATTTTATCGATTTTGTTTTTCTAACGGAGTCTTATGGTTTTTGTGAATTATTAAGTTTTATAATCTCCAGGAGATCTGCAAGCTTCATTCCACAAGCATTATATCTTATCTTGTTTTCTAGGATTTAGTAACTTATATAGGATGCCGCCGATTTTACGCGAGGTTGTCTTGTCTATTTTATCAGGTTTTACAAGTTATGTATGACAAGAAGATGCTTTACATTCTGGAAGGGAAGCTTTGATTGTTCATTTTCTTGGAGGAAGATTTAACCTGGCCATCCTATTATCCATACCGAGCGAATCAGGGGAGTATTTGATTTCATTCTCTTTACTTTTTCACTTTTACATTCTTTACTTGAACATTGGGGACAATGTTCATCTTAAGTGTAAGGGGAGGGTAAAAAGATGATACCTTACATATGCACTTTCGCTTGAGTTTGTTTTGTTTGATGGCAGATGTGTAATAAAACTATGAGAAATACTTGTTAGTGTAATTTTAGCGCCAAATTTAAAATTTTTTACAACATTTAGGAGTGAAACTTTAGCCATAGCAAGCGTCTCATGGATAGGAGATTGTATGACTAGCACATAACCGTATATTCAGAAAAATTTTCCACCCAAATATGTGAGGTTCGCCTTTAGATTTGATAGTAAAAGCATTCATTATTAGTGCTTATGAGTGTACCGGTAGCATTTAGATTCCAGAACTTGCGTTAGTGATGCATCCCGAGACCGCTAGTGAGACTACATTTGTGTGGTAGGATTTACTACATGATAAGAGGCATTAGGATTACCCTTGTGTTATCATAATTACTTGACCATTTAAGTCATATTACTTGGCTAGTTAAGTCAACTAATTTTTCCCACACCCTTAGCGTTGTACTCATTTTTAGTACACGAAACCCCTAGTACACCCCTCCGAGCCTATCTTTTCATTTCTAACTTTAAGCATTTTACTTAAAGGAAGAATTTGTTACACCCCACTTAAATGTAAAACCAAATCGCCTTAGCCTTCCGTGTATGCGCTCATTTTTAGTGCATTATTGTTATTTGTTAAACCCTAAGTTAACTTTCTAATTGATTACATGGTTGCTAAGTCGAGTCATATCCTTGTACATATTGTTTTGGGACGATTGGGACTCATGGGTAAGTACTTATTTTATGGAGTAATGGGGAGGAACATCATTTATTACCCCCATATGTACGTTAATCTTAAAAGTGCTCCAAGTGTTTTGATTTTCTTAATTCGAGTCATTAGTTTAGTTAATTGTAAAGTATGTAAAGATTCAAGTGTAAGGGAAATGTTCATTCCCTATGATGTATTATTTTGGATGGTAGGGTAAGAGTGTATGCAAAAAAAAAAAAAAAAAAAAAAAATCGAGAAATCAAGAAAAAGAAAAAGAAAAATAGAAAAAGGAAAAAGAGAAAAAACATACGGACTACCATCCCTTTTTATTCTATGTTCATTTTTTGTTTTTGTTATTTTTCATTTATTAGCTTAAGTCGAGTCTAGTCTTGGCTTAGCAACGCCACATTGTACATGTAATTAACCAAGATTGTTAACTCGCCACCAGTAAAACTTCCTTTATCCAACAAAATTGTGTATTTCATATCCCTACACCTAACTTTACAACCCTTTAAAAGACCTCTTTAATAGTTTATCCTAGGTGCTTACGCCATGTGGTGGAGGTTTGATCCTTTCCCAAGCTTATGGTAATCTATTTTGCTATGACAGGTAGTGAGATATCTTCCGTTTCCATATTGTAATTTATACTTTATTACACCCGAGAGATGTGAGTATCTAAACACTATTTGTGAGGTGCTAGTATATGACCTCCGTGCTTGTCTATTGGTCTTTAGTGGAACGATTATTTGTTGTAATTACTTTTATATTAGTGTTAAATGACCCCTAACTTGTCTTTTGAGTAGAATAAAAGCGCATTTGCTTGAGGACAAGCAAATCTCAAGTGTAAGGGTATATGATGAGGCGAAAAATGATCCCTTTTTAGGGGGTCATTTAAGCCCGAATTCGAATTTATTTAATCAAATATTGCCCTAAATCGTTCCTTTTGTGATTTTAGGTACTTTGGGAGAGAAATCTGGAAAATGAAGCAATTCGGACGTTTTTTGAGCATAAAAGTGAAGAAAACGCCAAAGTCTTAATTTTCCATGCTGGGAACAGTAGGTGACGGCGTCAAGAGCAATCCTCTGACGGCGTCAAGAGCAGAAGTCCATGATGACCCAGTACAGATTTGACGGCGTCACGAAGGAAGGGCGTCAAGAGTAAAAAGTCATGACGGCCTGGAAATGTTTAAGTCTTGATGGCGTCAAATGTAGATCAAGGCAGTCCGAGAATAGTTTTGGCGGCGAGGTGACGGCGTCACAATGTTTGTCTTGACGCCGTCAGACCTATTTTTCTATATATAGTTTTCTAATTTTCACACATAAAAGAGAGAAGTTTTGGAGAAACCCTAAGTACGATTTTGGTGCAACTTTTAAAGGTTTTTCAAGGGTTCCAAACCCTTGATACCTTGCATTGTAATTGAGATAAGTGTTCCTTTAATTCAATCAATATGTCTATGTGTTGGTTGTCTATATCTTGTTCTTATCTTAATTCAATCATGCTAGGCTAGATCTATCTTGTGTTTGCTTAGATCTAATGAAACCTAGATGTTAATTATGTGTTGATTACTTGTTTATTCTTGTTTTGGATGAATAATTTATATGTTAGGCTTAAGAAAACTGGCAGATCTCCACTTGGTAACATGCTTGAACGTCTTAAGAAACATGAACCGAGGAGCACTAGGTCTTTATTGGTTGTATTTAATGCATGAGCCACTGTTTACAATCCCTATAGTTGTGTTGGGCATGGTGTAGGAGGAGATAAGAGCTCATAGAATTGGGGAGTTATGTGTGCCACCCCATGAATAATATTAAGGAATACGATCCGTCATCCATGCAATTATAACAAGTAATTAACGTGTAAAAGATGTCTAGGGAGTAGTAAAATCTAAGTAAACACATTTTCTCCAATTACTGCTCACAACTTTAGTATAATTTAGCTTATTTTCATTTCTAGTATTTTATTTTGATTGCATCTTAGTATTGGGTTAGTTGATTAGCAACTAATTCCGCCCAAATCTTTCAAACCCGAGATATTTACTTGCTTTCTAAAAAATATAAAAATACAAAAATAATCTTCCATCATCTTTAGCACTAGTAATTAGGTTTTCTAATCCTAGCGACACTATTCCTAAGCTGAACGATCAATCCACCAGTACTTGTCACTATACTATACTACAACGATCAGGTACACTGCCTGGTGGGGGTTGTAAGCTTCTCCAGATCCCTCGAGAGGTAAAGCCTGTTGCGATTCCCACGCATCAGTTCCCCACGCGCCTTCTCCACCTCAGCCATGGCGGACAATTTCTCGTGGGTGATCTTCTCAGTATACACCCGCGAGGCCTCCAACTCCACCTGGGCATCAGCCAACTTCGCACGGAGCCTCGCTAACTCCTCATCCTTCTGGGCGAGAGTACCGCTCTCCCCAGCATACTTCTCCCTCAACTGAGCCACCAGCTCAGCCTGGCGCGCGGCAGTCGCAGCCAGCTCATCTATCAAAGGTAGCGCCTCTCCACCCTCATCCACCTTGGTTTTCCCCTCCTTGTTTTCATTCTGTGGAGAGGAATCCACATCCACGAAGATTCCATCATTCTTCGTGGCATCATCCCTACAAAAACATACAGAACAGTTAATAAATATTACGACAAGTAATATACAAAAATAAATAAATAAATAAATAAATATTACGACAAGAGATGATAGAGGTGCAGACACTTACAGAAATGGAGAAGCCTCAGCAGCCTTCTTCCCCGCGCCAGAAGTAGATGTCTCCTCCGCGGTAGACTCTGCATCCCCAATAAGGTGGCGACGTCTCTTCCTGGTGCCACTGCCCCCAGCCTCTCCCTTGCGCTTGACATTCTGCGCAACCTCCTCCTTCAGCACTTCCTCAGGCTTTAGGATCCTTATGCTGTCAGACGACTCCGAGCGCGCCTCCTCTTGCGCCACCTCCACATTGGGCGCCACGCTCTGAACCGGCGTCACTTGTAGCGGCGGTGTGTCTTCTGGGGCCACCGCTAGCAGCACGGTCAAGCGACCCTCAGTCGCCTCCAATAGCGGCTGCTCACCCTCCCTTAGAGGGCGCACCCCTATCGTCACCTGCTTCGGTTTGTCCAACTTCACAATGGCAAATAGATCCATCTATGTGCACATAAACAAAACAACAGAAGAAAGGATTAGTTAGTAAAGGGGCGCATAACAATAAAGGACTTACAAAATTTGAAGAAGAAGGGACGAACACCCACCCCGGCCGTCCTCACTAATGAAAGTTGGCACCTCATCCGCAGCGCCAAAATAATTGCGACTCAACCCCATGTGAACCAAAAATGCCTCCGGATAAGGGTTAATGGACAGGCGGTTGGCATCAAGAGTCTGCGCATCAGCCAGCCTATATGAACCGGGTGCGGGGCGCCCATCCCTTGGCAGTGTGTCCTGAGTATAAAACTCATAGGGCGATGGAAAGACTACATCATCAACCCAGAAAAAATACTCCCTCCAATTTTTTAGGGAGTCTACCTTATCAGTGTAGCACTGAAGCGCCCCCGGGCGCTTCGAAAAAGACACCCACCCATTTGACCACGTCGTGTGGTAAAAGTAGCGGAATAAGGAAATGGTCGGTTCTATCGCAAGTAAACGGCAGTTTACTTCAAAATTCGACACCTTAGCCGCACCTATACAGTGCAGCTGTGAGATGTGGAGGCGATAGTGGTTGAGCAAATCGCTCAAAAAGATAGATATTGGTACGCGGTAATTCGCGTACTCAAAGAATTTTGTGTATAGCCCTATTTTCCCTTCGGGGAAATCAACTATACACGCGTCCACATCTGGAGCCTCTGGACGGACATCCAGAGGCACGAAGTAGTCAGACGTAAATTGAGTAACATCCTCAACAGTCATCGCAGAGCGAAAGTCCTCTAACTGGGCAACCATCTTCATTAATTTAAAAGTAAAACGCACAAAAATTACCTACGAAAATGAGTATTTTCTTTGCAAAAAGCTTTCAAGAAAAGTGAACAATGGTGAGTGTGTGTTTTACTGTGTGATCGTAAAAAATGGGGCGGTGACTCTTATATAGGGAGTAAAAAACCCTAGATCACCTCCACGTGTATCCCACTAACAAAAACGTGTGGCTGGAACTGAACCGGTACATGCACTTTTTCCGATTTACGAGGGCCACGTGGACACTACCCCCAATTTTCAAAGCATACGTTTGAAATACCCATGACTAGGTGCATTGCACTTTAAATGGGCGGCAATATTTCAATGTTTTCCCGCCACGCTTACCGCTGTTAATATTAGTCTAGTATCCGCGGCTACGGGCCGCGCACACTAGACTGGGGGGACATGATGACGTATAGTCTATATATGGGCCATGAGCCCAAATGATAAACATTACTCGGCCCAAACCCACCACGAGTGGGCTATCATAACAAATGACTCGGGCCTTAATAATAACGGCTTGGGCTTACGAAGCCCAAAGCCCAACCAAACTAACCGGGCATGCGATAAGGATCTTCTATTCATGGAATTGATATCCTTACCCCGGATAAGCACTACGCGTGCGAAGAGTAAGGAGCAAGAAACCTACACGGTTTCAGCCCCTATATAAGGAATGACATCT